>JACJUY010003531.1:32041-54494 GCA_014220935.1 Platorchestia sp. MABIK
CACGGCTGACGTAGGCATCACGGTTGACGTAGGTAGCACGGTTAACGTAGGCAACACGGTTGACGTAAGTAGCACGGTTGACGATGGCAGCACGGTTGACGTAGGTAGCACGGTTGACGTGGACAACACGGTTGACGTGGACAACACGGTTGACGTATGTAGCACGGTTGACATGGACACGGTTGACGTAGGTAGCACGGTTAACGTAGGCAACACGGTTGACGTAGGTGGCCCAGCTATCGTTAGCAGCAATCAATGTTCACAATAACGCTAGACGACTCAGGAGAGAGCATGGTTGTGGTGTACCGTGGGAGAGAGCGTACGTTACCGTGACCTGGTCCGTGCAGCGCGTCAGTGGTGTTGGAGCCACCACCACCGTCCGAGTTGTGGCAGTCCAGCGTGCAGAGCGCTCTGCTTGGTGCGGCTCTCAGCACCGGCTCTCGCATGCTCTGTGTGAACATTTACCGCACCGGAGCTCATTCTTGAGGTCTTGTGTGGTGGTCAAGTGAGCTACGTTTCCAGTAATCGCAAAGTAAACTCCTTAGTTTTTGGATTTCCTACTATGTTTTATCGAGATTTAAAAGAGATTGAAACCTAAACGGTTCGCTGACATGATGAAGGTGAAACTACTAACGCCGAAAATTCTTGTAGAAAATGAAACGTTTACTTTCTTGACCTAAAGTGGTTATTTGAAGCGCTGTAGCGTCGTACGTGTGATGCACCCAGGCGTTAACAATGGACTAAAAGTTTGTTAACGACGGCCCAGTAGTGAGCAGTTGAGGCAGAAGTTCACCGTCAAACTTTGAAAACGGAGTGCTTGTGAGAGATAAATTTCGGTGTTTTTACGGCTCTTGTCTGCGTGTGTGCCTTGAAAATTTGTGGTGTAACCGAACAAGGACCTGGTGACCATATTTCCATCCTCTACTTGTAATAATAAGTATGTGCTACACACAATACCCGACAGCTTATTGCACTGAGTGATTCGGCTCATCCAGTCATGGCTTCATTAATTTACTTGCTTAAGATGAATCATATGGTGTATTATAATATATTTTATATTGTATCTACAGTACTTGGAGAATATTTTTACCTATAAAAATTCAAATCGTGAGATAGAGAATGTGTGAACCTTGAACTAAAATGTGCTGTTTAATTAAAAAATAACCCCTTTCTTCTGACGGTGTTATGGTTTTCTGAGTTTCTTAAGTAGCTGAATACGCTTTTTGCTGGAGAAATGTGCGGTATTTTACGCTGCGTGGATATTTAGCAGGGATGAGTAGGGCTGGTATGACAGCGGAGTGAGGACAGCGGGATGCAGGGTGAGGACAGCGGGAATGTCCCCGGGATGCGGGATGAGCGTAGTGGGAATGTCAGCGATGATGTGGTTGCTGACTATTTTGATAAACTTTCAGCCAACGTTACTTATCATCGTTACCCTCATAAACTATGATAGGTCTTTTTTCATCTCCTTTCCACAGATGCAGGATAACGTCTGGTCGTCGTCATGATTCTATTTCACGAATGTATGTTCCGTGATTTCGCTTTGTTCATATCCTGGGTTGCGTACTTCTGGTTTTCCAAGTTAATCGAATACATCTTTTCAATATGATCTTGGCCATCATGACCTTTTTCTTGCCACTTTAAGGGGACCTTCTACCCTGAAATCACCTAATTCACCTATTTTTCCAATTTCACTGAACACATTTCTATTGCACCTAGGGGAAACGAAAATGCATAAAGATATGTAAAATTGAATTCTGAACACAAATGCTTCGAATATTTTTTTCAATTTTCGCAATAGAAAAAAGTTTTCGCGCGAACGCATAAACTAAATATATTTGCGCAAATCCCACTCCTACAATTTTAAACTTAGGAGCTTGATTTTTGTGTCATTCCACGCGGAAAGACTGTGGCACCTCGAAAATGAATGATTAAAAAAAAATTTACGGTATTTTTATGCATGGAGAGTAGTGAGATGACCCATAACAAAGGATGAGTTTAGCAGGATGATGGTTAATGTGGATGGTCCTTGTTCGGGCGCCACCGTTTTGAGAATGTCTCTGTCTTAGGGATACCTGAGGGTAATTAGCTGATCGATAAAAGCCGTATTTTCTGAGGCTGGTTATTCAGTTGGACTCTTCCTTATGTTCAGGGATCGGAGAGAAAGTCAGATTTGATGACTTTGACTTATTAAGTTGAGATTTGTCAACAGTTTTTTTTTGTTCACGTGCAAAAGACACAGGTAGCACTTCTTCTTCACTGCGTGAAGAAGAAGCTGCAGCTATGTAGCGAATAAGTCCAGCGAAAAGCGATTGAGCTCAAGCAAACAAGCTAACGAAAATTTGAAGATTGTGACAGAAGTCCACTTCGCAAGTATCTAAGATACACGAGCTTAGTTTATTTTAGGGAAGCTTTATTTTCCCTCCGTAGTACAGAGGCGCCAGTCGATCTATCTTGGCGATGGCTTAACACCGGAATTTTTGTGGAATACGGTATGAGTACAGCGGGAATGTCAGCGGGGTGCGGGATGAGTATAGCGGGAATGTAAGTAGGGTGCGAGATGAGTATAACAAATGTACGACAAAAATATACCATGAATACATTAATAAATTCATGCATTAGTTTACATTGCATGTTATGATATCAATGAACACAATTGTATATACTGCATTAGCATATAACAAATAGCACACCTAATCCCCTTCAAGAAAGCCGGACACAATGACGCTCATGCACGACTGAACATCAGACAACAAGGCAGAGAAACTCCAATGTTTGCTCAGAGCTTGAAAATGAGAGAAGCAGCGAGTGTCTCTGCTGCCATGGATGGTCGCAGGCGGTGGTGAAGGGGCTGCTGCAGTAGACTCAGCTGCAGCAGTAGCCCTCGACCACACAGCTGCCTCGGCTGCTGCACCAGACTACTGCCTCTGCTGCTGCACCAGACTACTGCCTCAGCTGCTGCAGCAGACGACAGGCGACACGTGCTGCACTCGCTATGCTGCGCTACATGTGGCGCTCGAAACTCACAGCTGTCACCAAAATGCAGATGTCAATTTGTTGGGCTTACTTCAACGCAAATAGTCGAGTACACAATTTCTCTGCATACTCTACGAAATTGAATTCAAATAGCTATTATAGTATTTTTATTAAATTAGATAGTAGGACAGAACGTGTGCACCAACAATTGAAGTTAAATCGAAATTAAATACATTAGTTTGTAACGACTATGATTGCGCTGCTTTAGAACATTCTCGTCATTTTGAAGAAAGCGACGTGACCCACACACACCTGGAGGTAATACCTGAAGTTGGCAATGGCGTACCTTAGTGAAGGAAACAATTAAACTGGTCTCATAACGCGCCGCGTAGGAACGACAGCACAGAGAGAAATGTGGGCCGAGTGGTCGAGTGAGCAAACACCTAGGTACCGTTGTGTGGGCCCTCCAGCATGTCCTGGCCCGGATGCATGCAAGCTCCGCAAATAGCTGGCTGTTTTTGGGTGACCTCTCTCCCCTCCGCATCCTTGTTCCGCTAAACCGCTCTAAAATATCAGCCAGGGGTATGTTTTTTGTACGTATAATTTATCGGATGAGAGTTTGCAGTAAAATTCACAGAATACAGAAAACGTTTCACTTTAAAACTTCATTAAAAAATACTGAAAACTTCCTAGGCAAATTTCAGCACTCAGGGACAGATCGAGCTTTATGGAATATTTTTCAAATATAGTCTTTTCGATGAGGAATACACTTTAGTTTCACCATAAAAGTTATTCCTGTAAGGTTTTCCGGTGATTGCGTCTCTGAGGAGGAACTTTATCTGAAAATAACTCGAACTTGGAAAATTCGGACAGCAAAGAAGCCAATTTAGCAGCCCTGGCTCAGCAAAACCAAGAGACTACCCATGTCTCCGGCTCCCGATGTCAACCCGTGAATCACCCAGGATTGTCAAATCTTAAAGCTTGTAGGTTCCAAGCCTCCGCACATGGGAGCAGGAGCTGCAGCTAAGCTTAGGAAGCCGTAGCCCACAGTTAGTTCCAGTTAACAATCCGTGACGTCCTCACCAGGCAAGCTATTGTTGGTTCCTATGTTTCAGGGTTTAGGTTCTTGGATCTAGGTGTGTATTTGTATTGGTCTATACCTTCTTTTATCCCATGATATTCATTCATGAATTTAGTGTAACATTGATAATGTTTGAACATCGTTGGTAAACGTAACTTTTTGTGCCTTCATTACAGTTTGAACAGGTAGAACTTTACTGGTTATACAGCACTTACAGTTCAGTCGCTGCTGCAATCATTTCTTCAAAAAATTTAAGGAATGAAAGACGATATATAGCGCAAAACACGCCACACTCAGCGTACGAGCGGGTTCAGTCGAACATCGAGTTGAACATAGGTGGCCAAAAATAACGATAATAAATATATAACAAGGAAACTATGAAACATAAAGAGGTCAGGATAATTTAAACCGATGCTGGAGAGCTTGGAATTAATTTTATAAAATAAGTATGAAGTACAGTATCTTTTACTCGACTACCAATATTGCTCAAAGAAACACTTGCTCTTTAAATGGTACTGTTTATTACTTAACCTTTGGCCTCTAGAGTTACGGTGTCAACTTCTTGAGAGGCGTTACTTTTTAATTTCCTGTAAGATATAAGCTTTTCTGATTATAATTACGTATTACGTTATCTATATAGTTTAAAACGCCGTAGCCACAATGAAGAGATTCTCGCCATAGCCGTGTGTGTATAGGACCTGACTCCGTGCGGGGAGACCCGGGTTCGAGTCTCGGCGCTGGTGGCGACTTTCTCTGTTGGGTCTAGGAGAAAAATTCTAAGCACAAGACCCCACTCTCCCCAGGTGTCTGAAATGGGTACCGGTCTTGACCGGGGGAAAGCGTCATGGCGTCCTGGTGTTAGTCATAAGGCATTTGAAAAACCAATGTAAAAGGTGATATGTATCATGCTTCAATTGGAAATAAAGCATCCGTAGATGCCGATGTTTGTTTAATAGAACGAACAAAAGGGACCATGGAGTGTGGACTTTAAAAAAACGGAAAAGCGATGCAAAATTTGTGTTTCGAAACACGATACCCTGCGGAAACAAGCAACGAATGAGGAAGGAGGGAGAAAAAAAGATGAAGAAAAGATATAAAAAGGCACAAAAACTAAATAAAGAAAATAGGACTCAAGCGACAAAAGTCCCGAAGGGCCTATCCATAGCTTGAGTAACTAAGCAGTATATCCCCCTGTAGTCGCCAGTCTCACTAGAATGCGT
Organism: Platorchestia sp. MABIK; assembly: GCA_014220935.1. NCBI lineage: Eukaryota > Metazoa > Arthropoda > Malacostraca > Amphipoda > Talitridae > Platorchestia > Platorchestia sp. MABIK. The sequence goes on from JACJUY010003531.1 coordinate 37,319, forward strand.
TTGATAAATCTATGTAACCTAAGCCAATTGCCAATCCAAGGCCGCCTTTGGAATCAGGTTTGTTGATGTAAACTCTTCAGTTGAAATATTTCCGGAGGAAGAAAACACAAAAAGCTGAATCTGGAGATCGAGGTGGCAAGACAAGTCACCGTTACGGGAATCAATAGGCGTACAAAACTAGTGTTTAGCACAATCAAAAACTCTCTCGTAGGCGGAGGCGTACCTTCACCTCGTTGGATCCAGGTATTCTTCAAGTTCATAGTTTTTAGCTCAAGTCGAGGATATGTTATGTAGATCAGCCGATACCGGTTTCCAATGGGTTACTGCATTACCATCAGCAGCTTTGGAAGGAAAAAATTCGGATAAATGATTCTTAGAGATGTGATTCCACGCCACACTGTAACTTCACTTGGATCAGTGAAGACTTAAGTGGATCCATACTTGGCATATAAATAAAATTTAAAACTCGCCAACATTTTTCTAAATTATTTTGAACCCTACATGCATCAAAATTTTCTAGGAATCAATTTTTTAAAAAGAGTGAGTTACTTATGGGCCTCCCTGTGCGATACTTTATCTAATGTGAACCAGATAATCCTATACCTGATTCAAATTAAGGGATAAATAATTTATATCATCTTAGGTTCGCATTAGAGGATGTACAACTCGAGGATCGACTATATTTCTGATGCATCTCAATTGATGGGTAGCTCAAGCGACGATATTTCCGTGCACGCTTCATGTCACGTCACGGCCGCGAAAACGCAGTTCTGAAGTTGCCATTTTTCAAAAATAATAAATGACCTCATTATACATATTATGAAACAGCTATACTAAAAAAATTAAGACTAGCCTACACTAAAAGCTCGTAAAAATTTTAAAAAGGTAAACAGTGGCTTCCAGTAAAAAGTGCACAGTCTAAAACCCAACCTCTAGAAAACTGAAGTTCAGATAATTCCATTGGATTTATAAATTGATGTGCAATGAATGAAGAAGTCTCTAACTAACAAACTAGCTTCCAGTTATAAACTTAGCTAAGAACTAATGAACTTGTAATCAATTAAGAAATTAACTCAAATTCAGGAAACGAGCACACAATTTATAACACCGCCCCAGAATACTCATATTAGAGAACACTCTTAAAGTTAAGTACAACCTTGCATTCTTGGTGTGTGTGTACACTTCGCTATGCAGGCTGCAGGGCTCTGGTAGACTTGAGCGCCGTTTACATTGGGGAAAAAGTCACAACCCAAACCCTCACGTGACGACGCAACTGACACTTAAAGATGGAGTAGAGATGCTCCGGCGCACCAGCTACTTTTGATTTTTTATTGGTGCTGCACGAGCAATGCAGTCAACATTTCTCCTGTGGTATGCTTGTTTTCACCATGGCACATGTGGCACTTCCTCCTGGCGCCATAACAATTGCACAAATGCACGATGTTGTGTCAACTTCTAACTCTTACTTAAGGTTTTAGTTACTACATGAAAGAAGTGTGGAAAATTAATTGTTAACACCAACGTATGAAATTCACTACTTTCACTAAAACAGCCATATCATTTTTCAAGCTAAAAAGATGCTGTCAATACGGTTCTCTCGTTAACTTCCGTTAACACGAGTCCTGGCTATAAAAATGACGCACCTCGATGAGAAATGCAGATAGTTTTGTATTAGCGTAAGAGTAATAGATAAATATTTACAGATACGCGCCCACGGACTACTATAACCTTTAAACGAAGATCATTACATGGGACTCACCAAGTTTCGGCATCAAGGCTTGCAGTCCAACACCATATTTTCTAATAGCTTTCTTCAGGATTTTTTTTGGCGACAGGGGCTATTTTTTTCTAAAGTAAAATTATGGGAACAAAATACGCTCGTAGAAATTTAAAAAGAGTCGTTCTAACTCTGCCCATGGCTCACTCGCTATAACTTGGCAGCATAATTACCATTAGCTCCACAATCAGGCTCACGAGTTATTGAAATGTTAACTACAGGCGCGCGCGCGCGCTCGACCGTTGACTTGGACATTACTGATTACTCGCCCTTAACCCTCTGCCCAAATTTTTTACTCGTATTCCCAATATCACAACCACTATAATTAGACTGACGCTGGCATCAGGTTATCACCAATATCAGAATGGAGACGGAACTGCCGTCAGGCAGAAAACTTCAAAAATAATATTAGGGTACCAATTCGACAAGAAATTAATTGTGTTTGACATTTATAGCGAGTGTGCCATATACGGCACGTCGGACAGTTATGGGTTATGGTTCACGGAAATTCCTCGGAACATATTCGAGGAGCGTTATTCGCCATAGTAATAACACTAATAGATTTAATAGGGAGAAAACACTGACGTCCGTTACTTAGAGTGTGACAATAATTCATTCACAGGCAGGGAGAATGGAAAGAAAAACCAAACACTTCAGACAATATGGTGCACCATTATTTCCTACGTTTTGCAGATGAACCTGCATTTCTGCCAGTGGGCTTTCTTGCAAGATCATTCAGTTCAATTTGTTTCCGAGGACAGTTTTTTGACTGATCATTTGATTACGGCGTGCTGAATCGCTGGAAACACTCAACTGGAAAATTAGCTGTGGACTCAACAGACTGCTCTTCATCTTTTGTTTGCAATTTAGAAAAAATGCTTCGAAGGACCTTCCACCAATAAGTTAGTGTGTACGTACTTAAGATTTTCATTTCACTGTGTGTATAGATTAAGATTTCAGGACAACTTTATTTATATTTCAATTCATTTCTGTCTTTAATCATTTCACTACTTGCAGTTTTTTTGAATGTTCAACAGATACCACAAGGAACAAGAAATAGTCAATTGGCAACTTTGCTTACTTTTGTTCATGGCTGAACTCTCACTGGAGCTAAACAAAGTGTAGCCTACTCTCTGAACCATGCAGGTTCGTTTTCGATTCTCATACCTGCTCTCATTTATGATTTGTGTTCTCTTAGTCATTTTAGTTATCAACCTTGGAGAAATGTTGAAATTTCAACCGGTCTCATTCCCACTAAAGAGGACACGTAACGTACTTACCTTGCCTCAACTGTTGTCTAGAACCAGCACTACTGACGACCTCGCCAACCAAAAAAAGAGTTTTAGCAAAGAAACACACCATATTTCCGAGCCAAATTCTAATCTCCATTTAGATGAAGGGAAACTTTCTCAGCAAAAGTTCTACACTGTACCTCAGGATGACCTGCCGTGGTGGGAGCGCATGAACATCTCTCACTGTGAAGAGTACGATGAAGATACTATGCGCAAAAGTCCCTCCAATTCGAAGAGCGCGGATACTTTCGCTCCTACCATCGGCCATTGCGGGTATCGTGCGTCACTTAGTGGAGACAATCAGATGGTTGTATCGTATTCGCTATATGGTCAAAATCCTCGTTATTCTAATGGCCTTCCTTTAATAATGGAAGACGTCCTAAAACTTTATCCCGGCTGGAATGTTCGAATTCACACAAATCCTGAGCTGTATTATCGGCTGTTCTGTCCTCTGCTTAAGAAGTACCCAAATTTATCATTGTGCGATGTGAAAAACCTCCCAAAACCTCTGGGGAATTTGTCCCACATCGACCCAATGTTGTGGCGCTCGGCGCCCCTCGGGGACGAGCAAGTCGAGCGGTTCATCGTCAGGGACACTGACTCGCAGGTGAGACTTTCTCTGACGCAAGAGCTCTATTCAGTGTCAAATTTACATTCATACTTCTATTCCATATAGCCTTGTATAGTATCCGAAAATAAATATTGAAGAGATAATATTAAGCTCTTCACACAATTATCGCTGACTAATTTACATGGCCAGCAAAATAATGAAAATTGTACCAAGAAAATGACACAATTATATTCTAAATACTCTCGTAATTGTATAGGCAGACTCTAACTTCAGATGGCTTTAGTATACATTGAAAATGTAAATATTTCTGAATTTGTAGACGAATTCTAAGACTTTCTCAGCTTTTTTGAGACAGATTCTTTGTAGGTATAAAATGCAATGCGTGTCCTAAAAAAAATTGTGTACTCAATCGAGTTAGACAAATTATTTTGATTATTTAGTAGTCAAAAAACAAGCAAGATAGCGCAATTATTAGTGTCATTCTGAATATCTTTATGTTGACCCTCACTTGATGCAACATTACAATTATTGCTGCAAGAAAAACTTAATTACTTTGAATTCATCGCTTGACATACATTCTTTAAATCTTCTTGGGTTCTTCAATATATAGTGCTATTATTGATTTGAATATTTATTTCAATTTTTTCACTCACCTTTCTAAAAAAGATATCAACCATGAGTTGACGAATCCATCTCATAAAAATTCTCTTCCTAAAAGAATATTTACAGACCTTGTAGCATTGGTGGGTAACATTTTCCTCCTTAAAAAATCGCACGTTGTTTATTTAAAAAACCCGTAAAGTTGATAGAATTTGATTCTTAATTTGTTATTTATTTACAACATCATTAATTTCTTTTCTTTTCTCTCTTTCCCTTTCTTTTCTTTCGACTTAAATGTGCGGACGCTCGATTGATCCTTAATATAAAAGCATTCCCATTGATCATTTACCAACTTCCCACGTTCTCTTACCAATTTCATGGAAGAATTCGTATTTTTCTCACCGACATTTGATTTGCCAGCAGGTACCCGCAGGGATACAATCATTGCTTAAATTTGCTTTGCACAACATGACTTGAAGTCTTTATGCCTGATAGAACATCAGATTCTTGTGCCAGAGCTGCTGCGGTGGTGAGCGCTCTTTTTTGATTTGATTGCAAATCTAGCGCTGGTGATTCATTGAAAGTCGGAATGCTGTACTCCTGTGACAGATTGGTTCGCGTAGTCTAGACATTTCCAGTCCTGGAATATTAATAACATATTTTTTGTTCGCTTGCTTATTCCTTCAAAACATTTTGTTCTTATCATTTATTTATGATTCCTTTGAGCGAAAAGTCCTCTACCGAAAATTTTTTCTCAACTACGTAGCAAAAATTCATAGAATCGGACGATATATTCATAAATGACTTGAACACTCATGGCCTATTAATAGCTCCTAAAGTTGAAGTCTCCCAATAAATGTTTAAAAAGAATCTATTCTAGATGTTATTGTTTTCTTCGGCGTTGATCTGGCCAACTTTCGTCTTCAAGCAAACGAGCATCACGTAAGGCTTCAATACACTCCAAGCAGCTCAGCGAGAGGGAAGCGGCCGCCGTGGCGGAGTGGGAGGCGCTGAGGAAGCCCATCCACCTCATGCGGGACCACCAGGAGCACGCTGCGCCGATCATGGGCGGCATGTTCGGCATCTGGCAACCACCAGAAATGCTCAAGTTCTTTGAGAAAATGCGAGTCAGGCTGTTCGTTCGTAACAATGATGACGATCAGGAAAATTTAGAGGTAATGTATACGCTTTATTTCAGGTCTGAATTGCACTGCTGAATAATAGGAAGAGGTTTGCGGGTTTCAAATTAAAAAAAAAAGATTTCTTAAGAAAGTTGATACATGAAATGTATTACAACATGTATGTTTTTAAAAATCTCTAAACATAATGGTCCTTAATTGACAGACAAACCATATGAGTTGTACAATATCCGTGTTAGGGGTTAATTTCGATATTGAAAGAAACAATCGAACTATTTTCTCTTGCATATTTTTCACGGCAAGATGACTGAAAGCTGAAATACCGTCCTAAACGAGCTGAAATACAGTTCTAAATGATTTTCAATTAATGAGAAACGGTTACCAAAAGTAATTTATGAAAAACGCACGAACACACACATCTAAAACAAATAAACAAAAAACACGCAAAAATTAATTTCAGGGCTTGTTTATCATCCGATGAGTGAGATGATTTGTTTATGAACCCTGAGCTAAGATTGTGCTCTTTTCCATTTATCTATTTATTTTTTACGATATAGGAACGTGTGACATGAGGTTGATGAAACTCGGAGTTGAAAGATGCTTGGTGAGTGAAAATACGGAAGAGTGAATAGCAGCTTGACTTCCACATTCTAGTTTTTCTCTTTCCTCCCTTTAATTCGGTAGAAGAAGAAATCTCAGCCATATAACACAGACCAAAAGAGTTGACTGATGAAAACAAACGAAAAACCTTTTCTGTGGCGAAGAAAATTGTGACAAAAACAATGATTAAAAAATAGCTTCTACTGCGAGGTGCGCATGCGGGAGGATCCAAGCGTGGCCTACAATTAATGTGACTAGGACGAATGAAACCTTCATATCGCTTTGTTATTTCACAGAGTAGGCCCACAATTTTCCTTTTAATTTCAAGATGGTATTTTTTGCATTTAATTTGAGTTAAATAGTACATATATTGTCATGAATGAATGATTCATCCAGCACCTAGATGAAACTGAGACGCTATTACAGTCCCATGTAATTTGTCAGAACTTAGTAACCGCGCAATGTTGCATTGCCGCAGCTACACGTGATCAAACTCGTGAGCTGCTCACGGGTGTGTTGGTTAGCTAGTTGAACGAGCATGTTATCGAGAAGTATAACACTTGTGGAACTTTACTCTATGTTGATAGTACCTTTTAGATAAAAATTCCTATGTGTGCTTGAAATGATTGTAACTCGATAAAGAACCAAGCGCCTCAAGAGGCAGCGGCCGAGCACACTATAGGGTGCACGAACTACTTGGTGTCCCTATGAGGCAGTAACTTGTAGATGTGTCGCGACAGCGCGTGATGCCTCGCAAGTTATTGATGCAGCACTCAGTGCAGCATTGCAGCTTCTGGTGCCGCCTGATGGGCAAGTGTTTGCCCTTCCCCACGCAGCGACAGCACGGCCTCTTTGTCGGCAACACCATGTGAGTCCGCACTCCTCAACTGTTACCTTCATCCGTAGTGAACTGAACTTAGTATTGTAGCAAAGTTAGATAGGTAATTTTTACATTCATTGTTGCCACATATTCCTCAGAGCAGCGGCATCAGAATGAACTGGAGTGAAATAGTTTCAAGCAAAGAAAAATACGATTTTCCTCTTTTGTCTCTGGTGTTACGTGCATGCATGCAGGTTTTCTCCCAAGACCTTTATAGGAAGAGCGCTACAGAAGGTGAATTTTATAGAACCCGATAACTTAAGTGACTTTTCTGTGATTCTTTGGTAGATGTGCTAAGACCTGAAATCAAAGCAAATTGATAATTGTGATACAATAGAATCCATGATGATCTTACTTAATTGTTAGTAGTGAAGGAAGCTAGAGTGAATCATGTGGCAGCGCAGGGCGCAACCTGGTAGCTCCTTGATTTCTTCATTGAAGAGAACCTGTTATTTCTCCCACGGGTGTAGTAACTGCATGAGATTTGCGACAGCTGAAAAGCTGTCGCACCAGACGCAGAATATTTTGCTGACATCAGCACATCATTAATCCTAGTATTGGCCAATAAATCGTTGGCCCGCGTTCAGTCTATCTCATACGGAAATTACCAAGCTTTAATATTTTTTATCTCCACGTACTTCACAATATAGTGCAGTTTTACTTTCAAGCTTTACTTTAGATGGCTCGACCGTACACATCCCTGCTTTATTGTTTACACCTAAGTAAGTGCTGTTCTTGAACTACTTAGTCGAGCTACTTGTAACAGCAATCCTCGGAAACGCAATATACAAAATATTCAACGCTGTTTATCTTTCGCAGGTACAAACTGCAGAGCCGTGAGATCAACAGCGTGCGTCAGTGTCCAACCGAATGCCGGCCCCCAGACCACAAAGACTGGCTGTACTGCTAGCACTCTCCGTTCTTCAGTCAGGGCAATTGTCAACTTAATTAAGGGACCGCCTTGCTAGTGCTTGCTCCACTAGGATAATATTATGGGAAAATCTTCCCTAAATTATCGGAGCAAGATTTAAACATGTTCTCTCATGACGAAAGAGAAGGACAATGTTTTGCAGGAAATCTGCTGGTACGTGTCGTTTTTTAACTCATTTACTTGCCCTTTAACATCAAGAGTGGGGGCATAGATTCTTTGAATCAGGTGCAAAGCCACCCATTATCCTTTTGTGGAACTATGCTCTACTGAGAATCTGAAAGTGCACTCTCGTTCCACTGTTCTTACCACTAGCTTTATCCGTGCACGACAGCTGAATGCCAGTTTGACAATAATTACCGCCTGCGCCTAAAAAAGGCACGTGGCTCCACGCTGTGAATGAACAACAACGGATGCTGAAGACAAGTCAAATAACTTCTTTCGTTAACTACGCATAGCGACATCATTTAGCTTATAGCAATAATGTTCTTTTGATTATCGTGTTGGCTGAATACTCCTTATTGTTCAGGTTTTAAAGATTGCCATTTTAATGAACATTTTTAATATTCACTAGAAAATTGCTCTCGTACCAGAATGTATTTAGCGTGTACTTTATGATAGGAAGCCGAGCTCAAAGTTCTTCGATTTGTGTCGGTTTCAGTGTTTTTTAGTTATCGTACATCTTTACACTTCTGTGCTTGATAACAAGCGCAGTGACTTGGCCACTTGGTGCTACAACTTAACTATGAGCTACCTTGTAAAAATACCGTTTAATGAGCTGCAACCCTACCACACTATCTGGCAGACTAATCGCAGCACGGATGTTATTCAATCAATTCTAGTCACTCGGCGACGCGCCACAAGGCTTTAATTGAATTTTGCCATAGAAAACGGAATGTTTGAAGAAAATGTCGTCTCTTTTAGTTATTGTGTGTGTCGTGCAGTGAGAACTGCTTCTTGTTTCGTTCTAAAACAGAGTGCCCCAATTAGTAATTAATAATGCTTTCCTGAAGCTTGAGAGTGTCCGATCAAACCATGAACATCCAAGAGTGGATTCATCTAATCATAATCAAAAGGCTTCGAACGAACAGTGTCATACTCCCCCACAAAAAAGCACTAAACCCTCAATTTCTTCTAGAACCAACTAGTATTTTCCCTCATTACAAGATGGCGGCCAGAAACGTAAGCCGTTCAGTATAAGTAATGATGAGACTACGCCAGACTTTGGCCTGTATCGGGATGTATAAAAGTTGCCAAAGCAGAGTATGCAAGTGGTCTCTATACTAATTGGTCAGGTCAACTCAGTAATGACGAAATTTTAAAAAGAAATAACTCATTTAAAGACGATGAACGAAACACTATAAAAAAGAGAATCTGAACAAAAGAAAATCACAGACGACCAAAATAAGGCAATAAACAGCTTAATTAGACTGCCGTATGAACCAGTTGGAAGGAAAGGAAGAACGCGAGAAGTTAAAATACATGAAGCGTGCTCTTGTTTTCTTACGGAAACTGGCGTCATCACATGCAGGGGAAGACTGTGAGGAAACAGTTCGGCACCAAACTAAATCAACATCAAACTAAATATTTCTGATATCACTAAAACAAACACAAGGGAAGAAACTGCAACTGTAAACGAGAATGGAAGCAACGTTACTTTCGAACTAAGCCACTACCAAAAGAAGCAAGAACTTTTGACGGCTTGTCGTGTGACACAACCGAAATTTTATATAAATAAATTTCTTGTATCTCCGTGAGCTAACCTTATGTACATTCTAAGAACAGCCAGCAAAAAAAAAAAAAACGGAGAAAATAGGAATTGCAAAAACCCTGGACAGAAAGATCAGCGTTTCTCTCATAGGATTCTGAGAAAGACTATACTCCAAGATGTCTAGCAATCAACACGCCGAAAGAGCTCGATCAATGTTTTCTGTACAAAGTGAACAAGACCTCATTAGAAATGATTTGAATTAGTATTCTACAAACCGGCACACCAGGTTTCATGTCATTTGATTTCTACCAAAATGTTTTTTACTGGAACCGCCTTTTTGCATTATTTATGTACATTTTGAATATGAGTCAGAATTCGTTACATCTTCTATAGAAAATATAATTACTTAAGGTATTCATGTCAGATATAGCACTTTGATTTCTTTTCACTATTTTTTTGTTTTATTTATGTACATTTTAAATTTGCTCCAGCTATCGTTGAAACTTTTACCGACAGCACAGGCATCCGAGGCATTCAAACTAGACATTTCACTACGACTTCTACTCATCTAATTTTTTTGTAATGCTCTTTTTGTATTAGCTGCTTAGGTTATTATCTGTGCATCAGACTACATGGTATGCTGCTGAATCCAAGAGTAATTTAGGCATTCAAGATCTTTATGTTAGATATCATGACACTGTCACTTCGATTTCAATCCATTTATTCTTTTGTTGCACCTTTTATTGATATTATATAGAGTATGCCAGCTCTTATAACTACACTATGAGTAATTAATGCAAGACTCCAATGTGTTCATTCATGAACTGAGGGAGTATACCTTTTTGAAATTGCACTAGATTGGAGGCTGATCATCTCTGTGTGAATTTTTTTACTTTGAAATATGTTTTTAATGGTAATATTTTTTATTTATTGTCATTACTTGTTATTTTTTATTTCTACAGAGTATTTTATTTTCTACTTGAATACTTTAATGGTTGATCATATTAATATATATGATAATATTGGCCCAGATCTCAATAATTTTTATTTTGTTTCCAAATCTAAATGAATCATATAGCTGTGAGTTTGTTATTATTCAAAAAGTCAATGAATCAATGAGAACAAGTTTCTATTATTTTTACTATTGTGTTGGAATCGCTTTATCCAAGAATAGATTAAATAGTACTATCACTGAGCTAAATTGTAACTTTGACCTTATCAGCTTCCCCGAAAGGTGGCTAGATGACTCATCTAAAGACATGATAAGAACTATTCTGGCCACCATTCACTACGTAATGTAACCTAATAATACCCGTCGCGCGTTTATTTATATATTTGTTTGGTGTCCGCTTTTTAAGAAACATAGGATGCCGGAGTGTGCGGGATCATGGATACCGAATTCCTCAGTATAACATCAAACGATGGCCTTTATATATACATGTATTGATATGTTTTAATTGTACCAGGATGTGTTCGTTTAGGATAAGTTTGGTTAGACTAGGATGGGATAGGTCAGCATAGGTTAGGTAATATTGACAGAATTTTTACACGGGTGCATCTAGGAATTTCCACGGGTCCTTCTACTGCCTAAAAATACCCTTGGTTTATATGTTTTAAGTCCGCTTCATCCATTTCTCTGTCACGCTCATAAAGATAGCCATAATGACAGAGTCTGTGATGCGAGTTTCACCAGTGCGCAAGTGCAATAATATTTTTTATCACGGGTACTGTATAGGATAGATATTTTGTTAGTCATCCACGTCTGGAAAGTTTGTACAAGAAACGTATTGAATCCCGTCATTTTTGGCGGGCCGTGCACACTAGTAATAATAATAATAGGCGTGGCGGAGGCGTGAGAACATATATATCTAAACACATATGCTTCAATAATAGTTGCAAGTGCACCTATGCTTTGTAACCATATCAAAACGTTATTCATAGAACTGATGAAATACGATAAACGTATTATAATTGGTATTGTGTACGGACCTGCAACAGTCTGTCCGGTATTTTTTTCGAATGATCTCCATAATATTATGTCATAAATGTCTTTCAGCCTAAATCTTTCATTCCAATCATAACAAAGCCTACACGTGTTTCATCAGAATCTGTTACGCTACTCGATAATATCTTCATGATAGATCCAACTGAGTTCCTTACAAGAATAGAAAATTCTCATTTTTCAATTAATTTCTCGGAGTTTCTTATTAAAAAATATCTTTATTCCGTATACCAAGCCGCACGCTGAAACTTCCTTATATCGTTATTCAAATTAATTAAATTTAGGAATAATACGCAGTGCTCCAGAAGAATTAATTTCAGCATTAAACATCCATAAACAGGACAATAATGCGACAAACATTGATGAAGAGATACTAAACTTGACTGCAATTACACCTAAATATAGACACAAGCCTTGGATTATTGAAGACATCGTTATCAATACGAGTTAAAGAAACATCAAGCATGCCAAGCTTAAATTTACTCTGCGAAGGGAGAATACCTAAAGAAATGTATAACAAATTCTGAAATTATGTGATAAATCAAGTGTGAACTTATAAGAACTATTTTACGCTCAAATTCACTCAATTTAAAACTGATGTAAAAAACTGGCGCAGGCTTAATTCTTTTGATAATTGGAAAAATAGAGCTACGTATGTAAGCAATTGAGCTAACTGTTCAAGCTAGTGTAAAATTTCACGAGAAATTAAATATTGCAACTGTGGTCATCAACTTGTTAGTAATCATAAGAAAATGGATTAAGTGATGGTATTTCTAGTAAACCAACTGACTACTTGGAAAACATGGATCATGTCCGTGAAACAACTTCTTTTTTCTTTACTCCTACTAATTCCTCCGATGTTATTGCGCGAATAAACAACTTAAAAAACAAATCAAGTGTATTAAATACGTTTTTGGCTGAAGTATTAAATGGTGTAGCTGATGTAATAGCACCGTTTAAATCCAGTATAATAAACCAAATTCTTTTCCTATGCATTTTCCCAAAATATCTCAAAAATTGCCAGAGTAACTTCTATTTTTAAAATGGGGATAAAACTTGCGTTAACAATTATTGACCTGTAATTGTGCCACCAAATATTAGCAAAATTTTGTAGAAAATTGTCAATAAAATAATGTTTTCTGATTTTGAACAAAAATAAATTCTTTATGATAAACAAAATGGTTTTCGTTCTAAAAAACTATCATCGACACAAGCTATATTAAGTTATTTAGAATATTTTTTTAGGGTTATGAGAAAGACAGCTAATTTTTTCCGTTTCTTAAAAGCATTCGATTGCATAGGCAATTAAATTTTACTCTCCAATATCCAAATTATGGCATTAGAGGAGTTGCACATGATTGATTCCAATCCTACACTGAAAGAAATTTTGGCCTCTCTAAACGTCTCATGGCTGTTCAGGTGTCTCGTAGATAGCCAGAACGTCTCAAAAAGAGAGTAGATGTTTCATCGGAAGTGCGACCCCTCGATGAGCGCGAAGTGTCTCAAAATGCTGCCTATCTTTTATTGGCGATGATAATGTAATAGCTTAGTCACCCCCTCAAAACTGACTTTAGTTAAATAAGTGTTCAGCAAATGTAAGTCGGAGCAAATTAAAATTTCTATACGTCTGTAATTTCTCTTAGAGATTGTTAAGATGGTCTCTTCAGGGAAGTTAGCGCTTAATCGTTACTGCTCAGAGCTAAATGAGAAGTGTAGCTGGTAGGATGATAAGGTCTAACTGATGGAGACTAGAGTAGTTCCTCGCGCAGCTCTACTGCGATAAGAGCAAGTACTGATGTCACCAGCAGCAGCTATCGCTTAGCTCAAGAATACGTAAGCGTATCCAAGTTTCTTCATGGTGCCGGAAGCGTCAACCTTGCTTGGCAGTGCAATGTCAAAGCTTAATATCCGTAGAGTTTGGTGGTAGACATCAGTTGTAAATGCATCAAACTCGTGCCCAAGTGTCTCATCGATGAGACATTGAAGCACTTTTAGTGAAACACTAGAGCATCTCTAAATCGGGTCTGGAGACACTGGTGTGCATCCTAATCTTGAGTGTCTCATTGATGATGCATCTGCGTGTCTCGGTTTTGGGACAAACGTCTGATGCACCGGGGTGTTTCAAAATAGGGCTATTATTTCTTTCAGTGTACCTTAGAAATCGGAAGCAGTACCTTGCCATTGACGAAGCACAGTCTGAAGTACTGACAATTATTGGCCATGGAGTACCTCGAGGATCTATCCGTAGGGTTTTCCAATTTTTGATCTTTATCCACGATATAGATAGAACTAATAAAATAAGCTTCAATATCAATAAGACATAATACTGTATTAATACATTTTTTTATAATCTCACACAACCAGAATGGGTCTCTTCCACACATTAAGATTGGTGATGGCTAAGTTGAAGTAACTAAGTTCCTGGACATTATAATAGGTAAACATTTGACCTTCAAGGAGCATATGTCACATATTATTTTTTAATTTTCAAATTACACAGAAATCCTCATTAAAGTAGAAAATGCATAACCTAAAGAAGCTTTGAACTACTTCATCAAACGCTCATTTAACCATATTTGCAATATTGAATAGAAGCATAGTACGGAACTGATTAAAATAAATCAATTTGCTCTTTGCACTGCCATAAAGAGCCATTAGAGCTGTAAGTAAATAGTAAAATAATGCTCACACTAATGATTCATTCATAAGATTAAAAATACTTGAACTTTAGGATCTCTACAAGCTCTCCATGTGTAATTTCATGTATAAAACCTTGACGAATGAGGGCGACAAAGATCTTAAACGGTTATTAACTGCCCAAACTGGCCATCATAATCATAAGTCATACCCGAAGTAGCAGTAACTTCATACTTCCTTATTATTCAAAAGCTCAGCTGCAACATAGAATCCTCATCATTGAAACCAAGACTTTGAATTCGATCCCTGCTGAAATTCGTGAAAAAGTTCTCACAAAGCTCTCAAACGAATTTTGAATCCCATTTCTATATGATATAGGTAAACCAAGCCTTTTTCGCTTTTTAGTAGAGAGTGGCTGAGGATCGTTGACATGATACTCTTACAGGGAATGTACATGATAAGGGTTCCCCAGGCCCCTAGTCACGCCCGAGCTTATATGGCCTTATTTTCCTCTCGTTTAGTGCCCAAGTGACATTCCTTGAGGACAGTGACCACACTGCAGGCAACGGCCCTGATTTGCCGCGTCAGCGTTTTTCACGCCAACCGCTGCGCACAGGGCTCGACCCCGTGCAGGAAGCACACAACGCAAGCGCTCTGTACACTCGGCCACTGCAAGGCCCATTCTGAATCCCATTTCTATCGGAATATTAATCACTTGAGGTATATCAAGGTAGATCAGTCTGTTATTTAATTCATCCTAATAGGATTATTTACCGTGATTAATGACATAGATCTTAAGTCTGATCATTAGTCTTTTTGGTCATAGCCGTGTGTGTAGCGGACCTGACTCCGTGCGGGGAGACCCGGGTTCGAGTCTCGGCGCTGGTGNATGTAAAAGGTGAAATGTATCATGCTTCAATTGGAAATAAAGCATCCGTAGATGCCGATGTTTGTTTAAAATATACGGTTCTCATCCAGCCTAAACCGAGCATTGTGAAATTAAGCATCGAATCTTGAGCGAACTTATTTATTAATAAGTCTAGTGTGCAACTAAGTAAACTGAAATAGATTAAACGTAATTGCATACCTTAAAATAACGTTGATGGTAGAATGCCCTAAAAGTCGCTGTGCTTATTCGGGCCCTCTAGTAGCTATTCTCAAATGTGTCCATTGAAATAGACTTAAGAAACAATCTATTGACTTAAGAAACAATCTATACTTATTGTAAAAATATTGTTTAAATTGTTAAAATTAGTTTTCAACAGGTCTGCATATTTGCCTCCTTCAAGGGGAAAAAGAAAGAAAGAAAACGGATAATTATTTATGTCCGAAAAAGTTGATTCATGAAATGTATTACAATACATTGGGATTTTAAATTTTCTTAGTGTGGAAGTCCTTAATTGAAAGACGAACCATACGCGGTGGACAATAGCCGTACGTGTCAGGGGTTAATTATGCAGTTGGGAAAAACAATAACCATACATTCTCTTGGAAATTTTATCCAAGGTAAGATGACTGAAAGCTTATAAATGCTTTGAATACTAAGCGTGAATGCTTAGAAGGATCTTTTCCATTAGTTAATACGAAAGAATAAAGGCATAAAACACTATTGAAACAAATTAAAATACTGACCTAAATGATTTTCAAGTAATGAATAAAGGTTGGCCAATAGTAATTTAGAAAAATATAGAACAACACCCACATAAACAAACAAACAGACAAACATGTACACAAAAAAAATCAGAGCAATTGTTTATCATAGGATGAGGGAGATGATTTGTTTATGAATCCTAAGCTCAAATTACATTTATTTTCATTTATCTATTTATACATTTTTCGAAACAAAAACGTGCGACGCTCACTGGAGTATAGCAATAAATGTTTTTAATAGAAGAGTGGCTTTTTAGCGATAGAAGCAGTGAGCTAGTGTAATAGTTTCTTTTGACAAAATATCTAGTAATTTTTAATTAAAAGTTTTATAATAACAGGTTGCAGAGCGTTCAGCGTGAAATTCGTGACTCAACTTTTATTTTTCCAACAAAATATCAAACACTTCCTCCTGCTACATCGAACTGACGACTGTATAGCTCAGTGTGGTAGAAAGAAACAATAAATACCATAAAATAATGGAATACTAAGAGAAGCAAAAATGAGCTATTATCAAAATTTCTGACAAAATAATCAGAAAAATCAAGTTCCAGTCTGAGACCAACAAAAAAACCTTTAGGTTTCTCATTCTCTCGATATTCAATATAATAACATACAGACAAGCGTACAAGAGATAAAATAGAAACACGGCGATAGATTGGTTTCGTTTAAGAGGAACAAATATGTACAAAATTTCTCCACTTAGGTTACAAATGAACCTAATTGTGGTTTCATAATAGTTTGCGCTTTACAAGCTAAGTGTGAGGTCATTGCAATAGAGATAATAAGAAATGAATAAAATTAACTGAACCATATATTTGTGTTTCGGCTTCACAGAGTTTAAAATGCTGACCTCAAAATAGAAGTGAGCAGATTTAAGGCAAACGGTCCGTTTAGTTTGAGTTTAGAACGAAATGTTGCCGTACTGTATTCTCTATGACAGTGATACGAAATGGCGTGACTTGTTTGCCTTGAATCTTTAAGCAAAATCATTTAATTCCACCCATAATACTTTTATCAATTGAAACGGCACCCGCATAAGCCTAAGCTCATGTGCAAATGTAAGGGAAGATTGTTCTCCAAGGCAAGTTTGATTACTATTTGCACTATTTATAAGCCTTCTCAAACTTAAAATATGACCAAAAAATTTGTTTTCATATTTTTCTCTCAGTCTTTTCTTCATTCATTAACAGGGCTATTATAATGCCAATGTGTGTTTTATAATGAAGGATCTTTATTGTGACTGCCTCAGACTTAGCACGAGTGGGCAAGGTTCAAAAAGTCCACGGATGATGCAAAACTTGTCTTAAACAGCCATTGAATTCATAAATTTACCTGGGGGGAGAAAGGTATAATTAGCACAAAAACAATACAAAAAATATACAGTTTTCA
>JACJUY010003531.1:65363-84823 GCA_014220935.1 Platorchestia sp. MABIK
AGAAAGACTGAGCCTTGTTTGAAAATGGATTCTGTTATCACGTTGCACTTCTGTTATTGACGTCGTCTTAATGTAGGATTGCAGAATTCTGATTCTTTTTTCTTTGCTGTAGCAAACCGTTATCAAAATTTGAGGTTATGAAATAAAGCAAAATTTTTTCAGTTTATATGCTAGCTGAGTATATAGGATACCATATAATAAACTATAAAAATGTTATTCTTACAAATAAAACAAGTTTCAACTTCTAGCGTTCATAGTTTTCTTTTTATTAGCAAATTAAAAGCCAATTAAATTAGCAGTAATTTCTGGGCTACTCTGTAAAACTTTCGTGCCTACTTTGTTTCATTCAGTTTCAACACTTTCTCAATCTCCTCTTTGTATTCATTCCTCTTCCTTCCTAAGTTGCTATTCCTGTTCAAAGAGTATCCTGGATGTTAAACTTGCCTTATGCATAGATTCCGTTTTCTACAGAACCTCGGGAACATACTTTATGGTCCCTTTCGTTGTCTCTCGTGAGATCGCCTTTGCGGTGGCTAAAGAGTCTTAAAGTGATGTAATAATCTAAACTCTAAGAAGAGCCCCGTCCGTCTGTCTGTCCGTGTGCCACACCCACCAGCCGAAAGTGGGTGATGAACGTATCTGTGATACAAGTTTCATCAATTCCACAATTTTCAGTGGATTAATCCATCAAATTCAGAGTCGGAATGAATATCATGTAGGTTAGATTTGGTTTTATAGAATATCAGCAGTTGATACGTAAAAAAGTACAGAAAAGCCATAGAATAGCATGGGAAAGCCAAATATGGTGGTCTCAACAAACTGTTTGCTTCGAGCAGCCAGGCGCTACCTCAAGACACCACCACACAAGCTTAGAAGTGCAACCTCGCGCAGCAACAGCCTCGAGGCGCCACCACCCGCCGACCAATGGGAACGCGTATTCAGCGCGTTAACGCCTCGCCTACCACTATATAAGGAGGTACAGTGCGAGCTGAGCCAGTCTCCTCACAGCGACTCGCCTCACAACACTCGTCTCGGAGCAGGTTACACACAGCGACTCTTCTTGCCGCAGTTCTCTCCCAACGGCTCTGATATTCACAACTAGTACAAGCCGCTCAGCTAGCAGTAGCCTCACTGCTTTTACCGCCGCCTCGCACTCGACCGCCAGCCGCGCTGTGACGCTACGTCCTCGAGCCGAGTCAGTCCCCTCACGGCGGCTATGATATTCACGAGTCTAAGACATTCTACCAGCAGCAGCAGCAGCCTTCTCACCGCCTCTACCACCACTTCGCACTCGACCGCCATGTCTTTATCAATGTCTTTAGATATTTACTGTCTGCTTGGAGCGTAAAGCAGCCTTAGGGAGAACACCACACATATCAAAGCTCAGTTGGTCCAATATCTAATCCTGTCATTTTTCTGACGAGCCGCGTTCACTAGAAATTAGAACAATAATTTGATTGAATGGTTTGCGGGCTTTGTTGAACATAATTGATTGGTTTGGTTTGTTGTTTTTCAGAGAACTGATGATTTTTTTTTCACAATCCGAAGCTTTAGTTTTTATCATGATATTCTAAGCTACGTTGTTTTTATTTATTCTGAATGCTCTCATATTCGACGAGTCGTGTACACCTGTCTACGGTAACAATAGCCTAATAGTCGTGTCTCCATGTATGCAACTATTTCTGACTTCAACTATATGATCTTTCATTTGGGACAGCTGAAACTATTTGATGAGCGTACCTGTGATCTTGATTTCTCTCCCTTGCAGGTATAAATATAATATTCAAATCACAGGCTTTTTAAGAATCGAAATATTTCTTAGTGTCTGCATCTCATTTCTTAACAAAAGGAAAATTTGAGGGTAGTGTGAAGCTTGATTCATAGAGACACCCATCACCCTATTTTAATTATTGAAGCAATCAGAAAGTAATGCTGTTTCAATCTACTTTAAATGGTTCGATTGGTTTATCAAAGATTATGGTTAATTTTGATAGAGAGAGTTTGTCACGCAGGCAGTCGCGAGAGCAGCCCAGACGAGCTGTCCGAGTTCCTGCCAGAGCTCGGGAGCGCGGAGGCAGAAGCTGCGCTGGCTGTGCCTCTCACCTCCGAGGACCCTCCTGAGGTGGTAGCTGCTGTGGCACGCTCTCAGGCTGCGGGCCATCCCGCTCGGGGCGCTAAAGGTTCGTTTTAATTAAAAGGTTCACTTGATGAGGGAGGATGTTAACTCAGTAGCTGCTGCATCTCTCTGTGTGAGGTTTTGTTTAACAGATTCTTTCTGGGAGCATTTAAATTTTTGTTATGTTTGCACATGTTCCCATCGTTTTGTTCGTATTTTTTATTTAATGGATTTTTTCTGACCCTGTTTTTAAATCACAAACTCGGTTCAAAATTTAATTCCACATGCCAAAAATGTTGTGACATAATTTAGAAAATGTATCATAGAATGTAGGAATGGGCATCATCTTTACAAGAAGTTTTACGAAGCCTAGGCGTTTGTTGCGAGAGCTACTCAAGCTTAGTTTCCAGTCTTGTGTAGTGGCTGTTGTAATTACTTTTAACTACTGGTGAAGAATTTGCGATAATTTTTTCAACTTGATTAACCCTAACTTACCTAACCTAGTCTGTCTAAGCTTACCATTCTAGCTTAATATATCCATACCTAAACGTCAATTTTCTACCTGTCTAATGGCAATCGACGAGAGTGCAACTTATGAATTGAACTGTTTCTTGCCCGGCGGTTTGACTAACAGGGAGGTAAAATACTCAACGAAACGCACATCTTTCTTCAGTGGCGCACATTTCACTGAAACAATCAAAATATAAAATATTTATGTCTCACTCGAACAAAAAAAAAATGAGTAGAAAGTTAAATCTATCTTAAGGAGATTTTTTCCCTCCTTAACTCTATTGGCGAATTTGAAGTATTTTAAGCTCTAATGTGGTCGCTATTAACTCCTAAAATTTGAAAGCGTGACATGCTTTCATGTTAGGTAGATAAGCCCAAGCATATCATAATATAGATGTTCCGTGTTTTGTAGAGCCAGACGCAGAGTCCCGCTTGTACCCGTCTCCGAGGACGGCGATGCTGTCTCAAGATTCTCCGTACGGCTCCCTGGCTCCCCACATCCCCAACCACTCGCAGATCCCTGGCGTCTCGGACTCAAGTGACGAGGAAGAGCAGGAGTTCATGCAAGGGCTTGTGTTTGATGCCTCCTCGAGACGGGAGAGAGGTGCGCCTCTCCATGCCTCGTACCCTCCACCGTCGCTTCTTGGTGCTCTTGACTACACCGACTCCACCCCTCCCGGACCGTCGCCATATGACGCTCCAGCTGAACAATCCTCGTCTGTCGCCATGCAGAACCTGGCCAGCTCCATCCTGCAGTACTCGCAGGCTGGCAGCGAAGGCGCGGGAGCCTTGCTTTCGTCCCTGGGCCAGTCCATGTTCACGTCTGTCATGAACAACATGAACCAAGCTGCAACCCGTGATGCAGCCCTCCACCATCCCGACGCTGCTGCCCCCCCGCACTACAGAGACGACCTCAGTGATGACTTCTCTGAGCCTGACGTGGCCCGCAGGGCTCCTGAAAGACGCGTCCGACGACGCCCTAAGCGTTCTGCTAGGGCTGTGGGTGGTGGCCACCAGCAGGAGCTGGTCACCGAGTCCGAGGACGTGCCTAGCAATGGGGACTTTGAATTTATATCAGACGAAGACATGTCAGAGTGATCTATTTTCATCTCGCCTTTAGTGTTACCCTTCTTAGATCTGACGACACAGGTGCTCTTCAGCAACCCTCTCACATCAGCTGTAAAAGTGAGGTACTTGTATTGGATCATGTGGCGTAGAAACGTCATGGATGTCACTTCAGCCGCAGGTATTCTAGGCAACACCTGCGTTGCTAAAGCTGCTAAGATTAATGTAATTCTACTTCCGTCAGCGACTACTCAGTCTTCAACGGAACATTCACGTGTAATACTCTCACAGTAGTGATGCATTTCAGAAATACTTGAATTAGTAATTTCCTCTAAAGAATGGTTGGAGGGTCTGTTGCTTGAGTACGTGTTGAACATTATTACGCACGCCAGATTATCACCAAATTGTTTTTTCTGGCTAAAATGTTCAATTCTTGTCTGTCTGACTAAATTTCAGCCCAAAAAAATCACGCACAGAATTTGGCAACCTGTAAGATTTCACGGTCCAGAATGGTCTTCAAAATCCGATTGTATTTGAAAAGAAAGCCAAATTCGAGTCTTTATTTATCAAAAAAAAAAACAATCTGGTCAAACAGTGACGCACAGAATGTTACACCGGAGCTGAGCATGTCAAATATTATATCTTTGACTCGACTGTGATCAGATGGCCCCTATAGTGACGTAACGTGCACCGCCGTGTGTAGAGACCTGCCTTCATCACCGTTCGTGGTGCACCAACTCCCAAACGGGAGTTGGTTTTAGGGATTTTATTTTTTTATAGATTTTCCTTTTGCGCAATTCAACGAGGAACCTTTATTTTGTGGGCATTTCGTAGTCAGATTTATGTGTAGCAGCTTCTTTTCCGAAGGTGAGACAATAACTGTTTTATTTGTTTGATTAATTTCAACCATAATTATTTTGTTTAGATGTGGTATTCTCTAATGTCACGCACAACAAGCGAAGCTCGTCATGTGTGATCGTGTCTGAGATTAATATTCTTATAAATATAAATTATTTTAACGCATTAAGCGTTTATGTTACACTGTGCAAAGCGTTGGTGATTTGACTGATTTCTGACAAAACTGCCAAGGTTGGATAACCCATGTTTAGATCAAAACATTCTTCATAATCTCCCTGAGGAGGGACATAGCGGCCCATCAAGTAATGTGAAGACTGGTGACACTGCCAACAGATCATTATTCTTAATGCGTCTACGCTATCATGGAGCATAATTTATTCTTAAACCTGAACCTTTTTCATGAATATCACCAGCGCTATTTACCTTTAGTTGTCTAAGAAGTTTGGAGTGTTCAGTGTAAGAAGCTTTATCATCTTATGTTTTAGTTTAACTGATTCTCTGCCTGTTGAGGCGATTGAACTTCTTTACAGTAAAGAATTTACTCTACTTTCTATTTTTTACGTCAGGCAGTTGCCAAAATTACTGCTAACTGCTCAAAATGTACTGTAAATCTTAGACATATCTTTCATTTGTTTTGAAAGCGCTTCTGGAAAATTCGTAACGCTTGAATCGCAATGAGCCAGCTGTGTTCTTAGACCGTAACGGAGCAGGGATTCTGTTTGCTTGGACCGTAACTTGGACGCTGTTGCGGCAGGGGAGAGCGCGATTTGCATGTGGACTCTTAGTGTGACTCGAGTTGTGTTCATGTCATTTGTTGTGCGTTTAAAGTTTCTCCATTGCGTCTCGTGGACCTGGTGCATCGTCAGGACGGCCTTATTGGCCTACTGTTGTTTTGTCACTAGTTGGTTTGTTAGAATTCTTAGTAAGATCTCCATTTGAATTTGTGTGTGACTGTGTACCGCTAGCTCCCTCCTGCTCGTCTGCTTAGGTTTTATTCTTTTTTGTCTATTTATACGGTAAGTTTTAACGGTTTTTGGTATTAACTAAAACTGCAACTGTCTTCTCGGTTTTAAACCTTAATGATCTGTAAACTTGATTGACTTAGGACGTGATCCCGCATAATTGCTTATAATTATCTGGTACTAACCTATTTCAACTAATGAAAGGTCTACCAGAGGCAAACGAAAATTCAATGTTAAAGAAAAGAAAAAGAGGACTTCGTAACTGCATCGCGTCTAATTTTTTCTGCTCAACCACAAAAAAGTACCTGCACTCATTATCATTACTGAAATGTAGCTGGAACGGTCTGAAGAAATTTAAAAAGAATATATCACTCCCACTCGAAGTGGTGGAAATTAACTTCAAGAAAGTTAAGACAAATTCTACTTCCAAATGTGGCTGGAATGGGAGCGGCTACGAAGATAGGCTTGCTATTACCCACCGTTGTGCCTCTCACTTGCGGAGCGGGGCACGTCACTACCTCTTCTAACGGCGTGCGGGGCGACACTGCCGGATTTTTTTCTGTCTAAAATTCTCATTTTATTACGAAGTACGCCACAATCTGTGAGTTTTAGCTAAAAAATGGCCTCGGTACACACTTTTTTGAGGTTTTTATTTCAAATTTGTAACACAGTTGAAATTTAACGTTGTCATACGTGTTACTTTGAACTCGGAGAATCGTTCCATAACGATTTGAGTGTAGCTTTGAAGCTCAATTTGCAGCATGTTGGAGGCTTGGCATAGGAATATTACTGTTTTCTTGTATCACTCACACTTTTGTATCATCACTTTTACTTCTCCTTAACTGGCTGTAAACAATAGATCGCGAGCTTCGTGTAGCATAAGTATTTTTTTTAGGTTTTTGTAGCAATAAATTAATTTTTTCCATTAGCTAGTCAGCGTGCTGTTTGACTGGAGTGTTCGACAGCGAGAGAAAAACGGCGCATCCTGCGATAGCATCCAAATGATCACTACGATTTTTAATTTAGTAGCTGTGCTTTGTATTGGTGGCTAGCTGTTACGACTGCATTAATAAATTTCCTGAACACTACGTTGTCTTCTGCCTTCCCTGTAGACAAAGTTTGCGATCAGTTCTATGTGTGTGGGTGGGATGCCTGAATGGCGAACCCTCGTACGGAGGTGCGCTAAATGGGGCAGAGGAGAGACTCGGCAGGGGTCTACTGGATTTATGAACAACACTCAAGTTGTATACGAACTGCGCTACTCCTTGTCACTCTTCTTTGGGAACTAGCGCTCCTCTGTAGTCGCCCTAGTATAGGGTTGTAACCTGAAAAAACGTAATTTTTTCAAAGAAAGATTATCGTGGAAAACCCGGTTTACAAAAATGAAAAAAATACCATTTACTGGCTCATCAGTTTTTGACTGTGAAGTATTATTTTTATAGCTTGAGCTTAAATAATTCATCCAATCCAATAAATAGGTCAGATTCCACTACTAGAGGACAACACCTGGTGTATTGTTTAATGAAATTCGTGAACAAAACCCCTCAGGAGATACAACCTATGTATCTGAGGGAATCAGCGCTCCCAGGGGAATTGTGTGAGGTCCCGAGCTGAGAGTTAGGTAGGCCTTCTTTTTGTTGAAACGAAATGTGTTTTATGTTAAGGATCACCTTTTTTCGGTTCACTGCTGTCTTGTTTTTCAGCACCTACTACTTCAACTTTTATTTTGTTTCATAAACTTCTGAATCTAATGATCGGATTGCTCAAGGAAATCGAGCGTTCAGCTTTCAATGTGACAGCGCTTAAAATGTTCCTAGAGAAGTGCAGCTTGATACCTGAAATTTAGCCAGAAGACGAACAGTCTAAGCAAGGAATTTCTTCACGCCTGAGATGTGGATGACTAAACCGCAATATGGCCGGGCGCGCTGCGGAGATGCCTCGGGGGATTTCAGCGTGGGTAAGGCACCCGGCCATAAATGGGTGCTCAGCTGAAATCCCCTACGGGGTTTTGGCTGCCCTGTGCTTGCGGTTTTTGCGTGGTTTTGTGGATGATCTTTCAAAGAACAGCTGGGACTCTTATATGATGACTAGCGTTGTGACAATTTGCATCTATATTTTTGCTACATACGCACGGTAATTTTGGCCGCATATGCAGTGAATATTTGCATCTGTAGGAAATGCATTTGAGTTTTGACAAACGCAAATGCATTTTCAAAGAGAAAATTACATAGGATTTAAAAATTGTTCGCATGCATATCATATATTTTACTTTCCCTAAAACATACATCACGGGAGTAGTGACAAAATAAAATGCAAAAATAGATTAAATAAGTTAAACAAAACTACACGGAAGTTTGTTCAAGAAGTTATTAGAGTTACTTTTGAATAAATGAACATAAATTTCACAATACGAAGGAATGTAGAACAGGTTTTGTTATTTATTTAACAAAAAATTTTCTATGAAGTTGATTCATTACATTAGACAGTCGAGTTTATTAGAAATTTTTGAAAGTTGAATCTCCTGTTATCTGCCATGATAGACTTGTATTGTGAAAAATCCCTCTCTACCTCTCATGACACGAGAAGGGCATATTCTAGATAATTCAAGTCATTTGACGAGAACTGTGGTACGATGTCATTGGTGCTGTCTGTAGAATTTCCACATAAAATAGAGCACATTTTCCATGATTTTATACCGTCTATTCTTAGACAGAATAAATGACAATTTTTGACAAGATCTTTGGTCGTATGTGTTCTTCAAAGCTTCTTTGATTGTGTTAATTTTTGAAATGACGTCAGAAATAGAGAGCCCTCTGGGATCGAGTTGTTCTATTGTAAAAGGCGGCAATAAGCAGTAAATTTCAGCTCTGTCCGTCTTCGGATTGGCAGAGCCCTCTCCCTGGAGCGGGCAACTGGGAGTTGGATTCCTATACAGACCCGCCGTTTTTGAACAAGCCTCTCCATGGGCGATAATGAAACTTCTAAAAATTCCTCTCAGGGAATGGGGCCCCCTTCTCAACCCCAGCCTTCATGATCTCTCGGTAATGACCCGGCGCCTCCTTCGGACTCTGCTGGGATGCCTTAAAGGACAACCAGCCTTGCCTCTTCTTTGATGACCTTGTGCTCCCATATGGACTTTCCTCTGACCGCTCCAGGGGTGATGATTGCTGCACCCTTCAATAAAGACAGCGATTCCCACTTGACTGCAGAGAAACTTTCTGAAAACACAGAGAGCCCGAAATATGAAACCCTAGAGCCCTACCAACCAGCTTATAAAGGACGAGCCCGGAGACCACGAGTAAACAGTTCCGTTTCCTTCTTCCCGCCGCTGGAGGAACAGGGGCAGGGACCTGCATATAAAATATTTTTCCATATTTCCTCACCTACTGATGTGAACCTGTCTACCATCAACGTTATTAGGGCAAATGACGAGATAGAACGAACTATCGGAGGCCCGCCCAAGAATATTAATGAAGCAAGATCAGGGCAGCTGATAGTGGAAGTCTCAAACCAAGCTCAGAGAAGAGCCATTATGAACCTAAAATCTTTGGATTCACACGAGGTGACTGTTGAACCACATAAAACTCTTAACCAAATAAAAGGCACTCTTTGTTATAGAAATAACCCCAAATTCTCACCCGGTGAAATCCTCTAAGGACTCAAGAGACATAAAGTGCTTGAGGTCTACCAGACGAAAAAGAGTCACTGGAGTTCTGATCGACCAACCAATTTATATATTAACGTTCGATGCATGTCAGCTGCCCGCTGAGGTCTCAATAGGATGGACGAAGTGCTGTCAGGCAATATGTGCCCAAGCCCAGGCGGTGTTTTAAATGCCAAAAGTTTGGACATGGAGCTGGGACGTGCAGAAGTGACCTAAGTACCGGTTACCACCGTGCTGAAGAATTGCGTGAGCTACCTTGCTCCCGACCTGCTTGCTGTTCTAACTGTGAAGGACCTCACCCGGCCTCCCCCCTGAGTTGCCCAACCTACAGGCGGGAAGAAGAGATTATGGCCCTGCAGGCAAAAGATAAATTATCTTTTGGTGAAGCAATGCGGAAAGTAGCCGCCTGCTTTGTCAGACAGAGCACTTCCTTTACAGACACTCTCAAGTCTACAAATGTGACTGCGACCCCCCGAACAGGCCGAACAGACCTCTAGGAGTGCTACCTCGGGCTAGAAGCCCTCAAACTCTGCTTCAGAGACTGTGCCTGCTGGTACCCTGAAAAATATCACTGCCTGTACAGAAGTGAGCCTCTCAACAGAGAGCCAAGACACTCGAAATACTGAGCAGATCTCTATACCAAATCCTCATAACAAAAATACCCCAACTTCAATCAGAGAAGACCACCCCACTAATACTACCTGATACAAACCCAAGGGATACTAAGAATATTACTGCTGAAGGCCGAAAAATTGAGAAAATCAAGACTCTCTCCAACCGAGACAAGCCTCGAATCGCACCAAGGCCAAATATTACTGCCCCTTATGCAGTTCATCCCACGAGCCAAACCCGAACTCGGAAGCCATCTGCAATAGAAGCGAATACCAGAAATCCTCGAAAGCGCCTTCAAAGCGGAACACCAACGAAAGATCCTAGCCTCAACAAAATCCCTAAAGGGCAATTAGATTCTATGCATGAAGAAAAGACATACCCAATGAGTAGAAAGAACGCGACCTCACAGACCCATCTCTCCAAAGATAGTTTTAAAAAAACCCTCACAGCCTTACTCGCGGAGAATGCATTCTCTAGACAGAGTCACTGAGGTCCCAGTTGACATCAGCGCAGACCTCCTTAAGAAATATCCTCCTTCTCTTAACCTTCCTTCGACGACCCCGCCTGATATCCCAATGCAGGTTTGGGGAGAAACCAGAAGGAAGTCAGACGGAGAACGACCCATTCCTACCATTGTTAGCCAACAGATTTGGAATTTAGAAGCAGGAAGAGACCCGCCAAGGAATCTCCCTTAATGTCGCTCAGTGCACTATGGAATGCCGCGGTTTTAGCAGAAATTATAAAGATTTGCAAACCATATTACGAGAACCCCAACCTGCATGCATATGCATGCAGGAGACCATGCTTGGTTATATCAGGCCTGGCAACTTCCAACAGTATAATGTGGAGACCTCCTCCTCCAATCCTAACCTTGTTCCTGGCTCCGGACTTGCAGTTTTAATCAGGTCTGACGTGCCGCAACTGAAGATAGATATAAATTCACCCTTTCAGATACTGGCAGTTCGAATCAAACTTGGCGAGATCTATCTAACCGTGTGCAACATATATATTCCCCCGAATTTGGCTCTCAATCCGACGATTTACTCAATCTAACCACGCAGCTACCTCCTCCGTTTCTACTGGCTGGAGAGTTTAATGCTAAGCATGCTGCGTGGGGTAACTCTATTAACGATCAGAGAGGAAAACCATCGAACGACTGATCTCCACTACAGACATATGTCTCCTAAACTCAGATATCATGACTCACATCCACGTCCAAACTGGCTCCTTGTCGGCTGTAGACCTTAGACTCTGCTCACCTAAAATATTCTGCTCACCTTAGATATTGAATGGGCGGTGCTGGAAGATACCCATGGGAGTGATCACTTCCCCATCATAATGACCCTACTGACCCGCCATCTCGTTCATACTCAGCCGCGCTACAAACTCCACCGTGCTGACTGGAGTACCTTCGAAGCGCTGACTTCCCTCGAGGAAGAGGAAGTCCAATGCGTGGATGATGCCGCAGAAAGAATCCGAAGGACTATTAATGACGCCGCATCCGTATCCATCCCGCGCTCAAGAGACGGTTATGTGCAACATAGGGTGCCCTGGTGGAATGACAACTGTGCTCGTGCCAACCATGAACGGAAAAGAGCTTTACGACGCTTCCAACGCAGTCGCACGGTTGCAGATAAAATTCTTTATCAGAGAGCGAAAGCCGGAGCCCAATTCGTTAAAAAGGCAGCCAGGAAACAATCTTGGCAACAATATGTATCCTCGCTGAACACCGACACACCAACCTCCAAGATATGGCAACGAATTCAGAAAATGAAGGGAAAAAGCCAACAAAAACTGCCATCACTTGAAATAAACGGAGAACTGGTATGTGACCCTAGGTTGCGTAGCCACCCATCTAGCTGAGCATTTTGCGGAAATTAGCAACGGGAGACAATACTCGCATACATTTATCCAATTTAAACAAAGACAAGAGGAAGTGGAACTTGATTTTACTATCAATGAACAATATGCCTACAATGAGCCAATAACAAATCTGGAAATAATTCATGCCCTTCAACAATCCAGAAACACCGCACCAGGACCAGATGGAATATATTATAAGATGCTGAAAAAGATGCACCCTACAGCCCATAACATATGTCCTCTCTCTTTACAACAAAGTCTGGGAAACGCACTCCAACTCCTCCGCTTGGCAATTAAGCATAATAATGGCCTTTGCGAAGCCCAACAAGCCCCCTACAGAAACAACATGTTACCGCCCAATAACCTTGACAAGCTGCAGTGGGACGGCTTTTAGAGAAAATTGTCAACATTAGACTGATGCACCATTTGGAATCTCAGGACCTACTCTCCCCCGTTCAATTTGGGTTTCGACCTCTGAGGGGTACTACTGTCGCTCTTGTCAGACTTCGAAACCATCTTATTAAGCATCGCATCCAAGGCAAACACACTATGTGTATTTTCTTCGACATGTAGAAAGCCTACGACACAACTTGGCGATTTGGAATTCGGAAGAGGGTGCACGAGCTCGGTATAAGAGGCAGCTTGGCCTTTTATCTTCGGGAATTAATAAGGCGGCGCTGCTTCAAAGTGAAGATTGGCTCTACTCTTTCTCCTCTCATGATTCAACTTGAGGGCGTACCCCAGGGCAGCGTTATAAGCTGTACTTTGTTCTTGTTAGCCATCGACGCTATATCGACGCCAGCCAATATCTCATGTTCGTTGTACGTAGACTACTTTATGATCAATGCCTCCTCAAGATATCTACCGGCTCTAACCCGTCGTATACAGGATGCAGTTTATAGAGTAAATGCTTGGGCTCGGGACCATGGTTTCACTCTCTCCAGTGAAAAAACCGTGATATTACACCTGCAGCCCAACCGTACCCACGAACCTACTCCTGAGCTACTCCTCCAGGGTAGGCCAATAAGATCTTCCCCTACTGTGACGTTTTTGGGCATGATCTTTGATGACAAAATCTCGTGGAAACCTCACATAAAGGATTCAAAAGGAAACTGTGCCCGAAAGCTAAACCTTCTAAAATGTCTCTCTAAG
This sequence comes from Platorchestia sp. MABIK, assembly GCA_014220935.1. NCBI lineage: Eukaryota > Metazoa > Arthropoda > Malacostraca > Amphipoda > Talitridae > Platorchestia > Platorchestia sp. MABIK. Next base: position 78,166 of record JACJUY010003531.1, read on the forward strand.
CTGACCTGGGTAGCAGATCGAGTGACCCTGCTGAGAATTTACAGAGCTACCATCAGAGCAAAGCTCGACTACGGATGCATTATTTCCCAAACTGCACATATCTTCTCCCTATCATAATTAGATCCAGTGCACAACACTGCTTTGATGTTATGCGCAGGTGCCTTCAGGACATCGCCGGTTCTGAGTTTGCTCGCGGAGAGTGGCGAGCCAGCCCTGCAGTACCGTCGAGCGCAATTAACGCTGCAGTATCTCGTGGGGCTCAAGCAGGTCCTTGCCTCGTCTACCTGGGAAAGTGTGGTGGGAGACGCTCAAGCTGATAATGCCTTCCCCTACTTTCTTCCTTCATCCACCGATTACGGGATTTTACTGGGTGATATGATTCATCATATCTAGCGTCCAAGAAAATTTTTTTGTGCTATGAAATACTTTGAATGTTACGATAGGCCTGCGTATTCATTTCGAATCTCCAAGAACTGCGTCGATCATCATATTTGGAGAGATATTTCATCGCGAGTTACCTACGGATGCAAAGAACGCCCACTCTGCCGAGAATCTTCTAGAAGCCCGACATCTGAACGAACCTCCACGCTACAGCCATTGTATCGACCATGTTACACCGTCGTTTCTTTCAGCGAGTGTGTGCCGCCCTTCGTGTATTCGTGTACCGAGCCACATAAAAGCGCTTGTCGTGTTTGAGTAATCGCACTTTGATCGAGCTCTTCCCGCCGATAGCATCGGGCCTAAGCAAGTCTCCGGCCCCAAGTAAACCACCCGGAACGTTGCCGCCTTTCATATCCTACCTGACACAACGGAGCCCCAGCACGACGGCACAAGTGCCCGAGGTTGCCATTTACTACCATTCAATTTATCCTTAATCTGTAATTCTTCTGTATACTCAATGAAATATTGAAATATTTTCTTGTAAGCGTAACGCCCTTTCTAACATTTCTTTCAATTCAGCTATTTCTTTCATAGCTACGTCGAATTCAGCTCTCGAAACCGTAGGAGTCTGTGATGGCTTGACAGCGTTTACGGTGACGGGCTCGGCAGTTGCGGCCCGGCACGCGGATTGCCTTGCTGTGACTTGATCCGCAATCGCTCTGTACTCTTCGTCCGTTTTTCCTCTCCCTAAGGCTTCAATCAGTGGCTGCGCTTCCATTGGCAATTTTGAAAGATGCATCGAGCGGATGACTGAAAGGGGTAGAGATTGTCGGCAGTTGTTGAGGCGCGTCATTTCCAGGAGTAACTCAGATGGCGTGCTGTCTCCCAGCGTTATTTTAACGATGGCGTTGTAGTTTGTTTCTTCGTCGTGACGCACGAAACGTTCCTTCAACGCCGCCTTTAACGCGTCGTATTTATCGTTTGCCGGGGGGTTCAGTAGTACTTCTTGTACTCCAGATACAATGTGCGTGAGTAGTCCACCTAGGAGCGCTCCGAACTTCGAAGCGTCGTCCAAATTCGGGATCTGTGCGAGAAAAACATCGCAGTGGAGGAGCCATCCTTTGATGTCGCCACTGAAAGCGGGCAACCGGACATCTCTTCCAGCCATGCTTCCACCTGCCGGGTCACTCTGGGGTCACCAGTGTGGTGTTCTCCCTCAGGCTGCTTTACGCTCCGGGCAGACTTAGAACACCTTAGACTATGAACACCTTAGCCCGAAGCGAGTGCCTGAGGTACAAACGAACCCGGCAGGATAAGGAAAACACAACTGGAATAAAAGCCATTGTCTTGTAGGTATCGCCGACAGTGGTGGCACACAAAGGAATATTTACAGTGAGGTAGTACCACACCCACGGACACCTTAGAGGGCCGACGGTTGTCGGTGAGTCGCAAGGTGAGTGGCGGTCAAGAGTAGACCGGTGTAGCTGTTGCTGGCCGAGGGTCTCTGACTTCGTAGTACGAGACGCTAGGTTGTAGCTGACTTGGGTCGAGGACGTAGTGTGGCGGCACGGTTGACAGTCGAGGCGGTGAGGGTGCAGCTGTCGGAGCGATGAGACTAGTTTTAAACACCAAGGCGACTGTGAGTCAACTGACTGAGCGTGTGTGTGTCGATGCTTATAGAAAAGACGGAAGAAGAGATTGACACAAAGTGTGGCGGGAAGAGAAGAGGTGAAACGGAAAAAAGGATAGATAGATAGGAAATTGATATAGATGCGCTTTGCGCATATGATGCTAGTGTTGGAAGGTTTTTTGTGAGTAGTTTGAGGGTGGTGAGAGTTAACTACCCATCAGGGCTTTGTATGGATGGGTGTTTAGTTAGTGAGCATCTTAGTATTGGGCGTGGGTAGGTAGGCATGCGGTAGTGGGTGGGGTATTTTCGAGTAGTACACGTTTATGTTGTGTTAGGTGTATTTTGGTATCGGTTGGGGTGCGAGTGTTTTCATTTTTTAGCTCTGGAATTGTTTGTGCGGTATTTGGGGGGTGTCTTGCGGGAACGGGAGTTGTAAGTAAAGTTGTGGGTGCATGTCGCGAATGTTTTGCCAGATTCGTGTTGCATGTTTGTGGAGTATTATGTTGATTGGTTGCAAGTTTGTTCGGCGATGTAGTTCTGCAGAGGTGTAGAAGTCATGCCATTCGGAATTTGTTATGTATCTCGTGGCTCGATTCTGTACATGCTGGAGTGTTGAGATAGATGAATGTGGGATTGTGTGTAGGGGAATGGCTGGGTAGATGAGGCTGGATCTGATTAGGACGATGTAGAGTTGGCGTTTTACTGCTGGAGTTAGATGTTAGAATCTGTAGAGACGTGAGAGATTTTGATGTGCTATTGCTACTCGTTGTCTGGTGTGTGATGCATATCCGGTTGTGCTGATTGTGAGTCCTAAAACTTTGCCCGAGTTGGTGTAAGGGTGTGGGGTGTTGTTGATGTGCACTGTCGGGTGTTTGCGGCGGCTGATGGCAATTATTTTGAATTTGTTTGTGTTGGTTGTGATTTTCCATTTTCGTTCGTAGTTGTTGATTTGGGCAATGGCTAGTGTCATCAGTATAGCTGCCATGTTGTATGAGTGGTGAGCGGATACAATTTGTGTGATGTCGTCTGCAAAAGCTATGTAGTCGGTGTTGTGTATTGGTGGGGGAAGATCGTGTGTGAAGTAATTGTACAGCGTTGGGGAGAGGACTGCTCCTTGGGTGACTCCTGACTTGATAGTAAAGGGTGGGCCTGTGTGGTTTGCGATTCGTATGGCTGCGGTGCGGTTGGTGATGAAGCTGTACAAGATTTTTGTGAATAGGGGGTGAATTTGTAGCTGTGCCAGTTTGAATTTGAGTCCTGTGTGCCAAATTTTGTCGAAGGCTTTGCTTATATCTCGTAGAATGATGTCTGTTTTGTTTCTCTGTCTTTGTTTGATGTGAAGCGACTCGTGTAACGTGGCAAGTGCGGTGTGTGTCCCTCTTCCGTGGCGAAATCCGTGTTGACGGGTGTTGTAGATGTTGTTTATGGTTAGGTGGTCTGTTAGTCTGTAGGTTAATTTCTTGTCGAGGAGCTTAGCGTGGGTGTCAAGTAGGGAGATGGGGCGGTAATTTTGCACCTCGTGTTTGGAGGTGGAGGGCTTCGGTAAAAAGATCATTATTGCGTGTTTTAGTTTGTTTGGGAAGTAACCCGCTGAGAGGGCGTTGTTAAAAATGTACAGAAGGTACTGGAGCATGTTTTGCGGTAAGTGTTTAAGGTGGTGAGTGGTTATTTTAGTTGGTCCTGGAGCTTTTTGGGAGAACGTTCGAAGTGCGTTCTTGAGTTCGTCAATTGTGATGGCAGGGAAGTGGAATCTGTGTAGGCGGGAAGTATCTCCTGTCTCGTGTGGTTCATTTTGGGGAGCGATGTCGTTCATTTGTGTTTCTATGGTGCGTATGTGTTCAGCGTCGAAATTATTGTTGGGGTCGTCAATACCTGAGTAAGTGTTTGACCAGTGTAGTCGGAATAAAGGCTCTTTGGATTGTGTTGAGTGATGGTAGATGCCGTTTTCTTTGATGTAGGGGGTGCTTTGTTTTTTGTTGTTTCCTGACACACGTTTGATGGAGGACCTGAATTGTTTGGGGTTGTTCATCTTTTTTATGTTAGCGATAGTGTTATTCCATGTCGCCGCGTAGATGCGTTGGTAGGCGGTTCTTATCTGTTGTCTGAGGTTGAGGAGTTCTCTGTATAGTTGTGGTGAGTGGCCGTGTGCTGGAGGTAGTCGTAGATGTGTTTGTGTCTCGCTTGCAGGACGAGTGTGGCATGAGTGGGTTTGATGCCTGGGGTGGTTCTGTGGGTGATAGTTGGGATAGATTGATTGGAGGCTTCGTTGATGTGGGATTCCCATGTGATTAGGTGATTGTCTATGTCCTCTATTGTAGGATTTAAGTCTTGCGGTATTGTGTGTTCAGCGGGAAGATTGCGGTACAGTTCCCAGTTAGCATTGTGGAAGGAGGGTCGTGGGCGAATGGGAATTTGTATGGGGTTGGCGGATATTGTAGCTATGATGGGAATGTGATCGGAGGGTGTTAGTGGACCTGGTTCGAGTATGATGTTGTGGAATGTTTGCGTGTTTGTGAGGACGATATCTGGACTGGTGGAGGCCCGTTGGGTGATTATCGTGGGGAAATTAGGGCCGATGTGGAGACATTTATTCCTGTTCATTAGTGAGTGTATTTGTCTCCCTTACCTATTTGAGTACGTGTATCCAAGAGTGGGGTGTGTGGCATTTATGTCGGCTAGGAGGTAGGTTGGGTGCTTTCGGTTAAAAAGCGTATGCATATCAATGTAGTTGATGTAATCAGTGCGGGGAGGTAGGTAGGTTGTGTCGAGTGTGATTGGGCCTTGTGGTGTTTCTACTGTGATGGCCAACATATCTGTGTGGAAGGTGTCGTGCAGCTTGAATAGGAGGTCTTTTCGGATTGCGATTGCTGCGCCAGCGTGATTTTCATTTGCTTTGTTTGTGGTATATGTATTATAGTCCCAAATTTTGATGGGGATGTCGTTTTGAATGCAGTGCGAGTTTAGTAGAATTATGTGTGGGTTGTATTGACGGTAGATGTTGCATAGCGCGATTTTGTTATTTTGCCAGTGTTGGACGTTGTGTTGGATAACTGTCAGTGTGTTATTCATATTATGTGGATCCATTATGTAGTCGAGTGTTTGGGTTTCTTGTGAGGGGCGCTATGTTTTGAGCATTTGTCCATCGCGACGAATTGATCGTGTGGGAATGAAGTTGTGTGCGCGTCTTCGAAAAGGTAGCAGTGGTCAACGATGTCTTGCCAGATGTTGTCCGGGTTTCCACGTGCGACAGCAATTTTGAGGCCAGGAGGGTTGTTGGTCAGTTCCTCTATTATCTGTTCGTGGGTGGGTTTGCTTGGAATTGACAGTGTGTTCATGTCGCTGCAGAAGAGTGAAATCTGGATTGCGTCATCGTGTGAGAGGGATTCTTCCGAGGAGGGTTGTCTCTTTTTTTTTCGTTGTTTGGTTTTGTTCTTCTTGGGCTGTGTTCTCCAATTTTCGGTCAGGTTGTCGTCGCTGGTTTCGCCTTGGGTTGAGTTCTCGTCTGATGTGGTGTCGTCTAGGTCCATTCCGTCATCGTTGGAGTTAGTCGTTTCCTGTTGGGCAGAAGCCTCCGTTGTGTTTGTTGGGGGCTGCTTGTCGGGTTAGAGGAAGAGGTTGAACAGTTTTTGTGAGTCGCGATCGGGGAACTTGGTGTCGATGTCGAAGTTGCTTTTGAGTGATTTTGACAATATTGATCCGAAGTCTTCTTTTTGGGTGAGGTTGGCAATATGGGCTTCTATGATGATAGCAGCTAGTTTTATGTGTACTTGGCTGGTGAGTGCGAGTGTTTGTTCTGTTTTTGTTGTTTGTTGGATGGCTGTTTTGCAATTTCAATGTATGTGCTCTTCGATTGGTTTGTTTCTTGTTGTTGGAGTTCTTCATACTTTTTCCGAATAGCGTCTTTCCTGTAGCGGCAGGATGCTGCAAGAGTGCGGTGGTTTTCTTCACAATTGAGGCACTTCTTGGACGTGGAATTGCAGTTCTGGTACGTGTGCTCGTGTGAGGCGCATTCAGAGCAGCGCAGTGTCCTGACAGTGCATTGATGGGTGGAATGGTCTTCAAATTTGTAGCATCGGAAGCAGATTCGTAGGTGTGTGTATTTTTCGAGTTCCAGTTGTGATGGGGTAATCTTTGTGTTAAACATGAGAAGGCCATTCTGGAGAACACGTTGTGTCATTGCAGTGTTGGTGAAGGTTACTTTGATCACGTGAGTGTAGTGCTTGATTTTGTTGATTTCAAGGATTTTCGCCCATGGTTGCAGTCGTGATATTTCTTGCTGGATTTCATTCGGTGGGCGTTGGCCAATGCTGCTGTCCAATTGTCTTTTGAAGATGGTTCTTTTGGCTCGAAGGTCTGGGGGGATGATGGGTTTGAGATTTATCTTGTGAAAATGTTCAGTGGCTTTGTCCGAGGTCAGTTTGTCAATGGCGGTTATGTCATCAGTTACGGCGTAGTGTCCAGTTGAGTTGTCAGTGAGACGTATGAGGGGAGCGTCCAAGTGTTTGAATGTAGTTTCGAAGATTTTTTGTCGGTCTGTAGGTTGTTTAGGATTGATCATGAGGAGTTGGATTTTGTCGGTAGTGTTTGATTTTTTGGCGGCTTGTGCTGGGTTGGCTGTAAGAGTTTGGTTGTTCGTTCGTGGGTGGT
>JACJUY010003532.1:2139-79966 GCA_014220935.1 Platorchestia sp. MABIK
ATCAGCATGGAGTGAACCAGTAAAATAACTCGACAACGTTATGAGATTGTGGATGCATATGGTAAGATTTATTTCAAAAAATATAGGAAGTACAATTATATATTGCACTTCGTGAGATATCTCAATCAAATTTGTACGAAAAGAAATTAATTATGTAGTGAAAAATAAATTTCACGTTGTTGATCACGTTGATCATAACAAGTAGTTAATCTGTTAAAAAGTATAAGATTTCCATCATTTCGTTCATAGAAACGAATTCGTCACGTCTGACGATAGCACTAATCTTCAGCCATGAGCGCATTTAAACGCCATATTGTTACGGATGGCCATGATTATATTTTATTCATATTCATTCAATTTATATAAGGAAACGCTTGCAAGTTTAGAAGGGCTGGTCATTTCCATGACGCGTGATACATAATAAGACTAGCCCTTGCAAGCTTTCAAGCATTTCTTCAAATTGCTTAATTAACTTCCGCTGCCGTATTTTACTTCAAACTTAATTAATTAAGTGAAGGAGCAACAGAGAAGATAACGTTTATAAAATGAAAGTCATGCTATACATTAGATCCGCTTGAAATTTTCACTCCTGTTGTTCCTCATAGAACGATTTTGCGCATAATCTTCAGAATTTCTGAAGGACCAATCATTTTGCTTCATTCTAAACTGGCTTAGATGCGAAGCGTTGCAAATGCAACTATCAGTTTGGTAATGAATGCTGTAGAGAACAACTCATTGCCAATCTGAAGAATAGATGATGCAATCGGGACAAAACGTTCAGATTAAACTGGAAAGATTTCGTTTTCAATTTAAAATGCACTCTCTCATAGATAGTGGCCCTGTAACTAGTAGGAAAAGTAAGGCCTTCAGAATCAGATTTTTAAATTTCCAGCATTTAGAAGCGAACTTCAGAAAATACTCGACGCACTCTTTCAAGTGTGTGACGTCGTTTTGGCGAGCGCACTGCACATATTGGTAATAATTTTGATTCATTGAATTTGGATGGATATACTTAGAAAAAAGCCATCACACTGCACGCCTCTTAAACCTTACGTGCTTATATAGTCTATCTATTATTGCCGTAAGCAATGAAGTTGAAAAGTCTCTCATATTAATTTTTGCTCCACAATTTTTAAGTTAACAATATTTCCAACAACAAATTCAATTGTGAAACCTCAGCGTTCGACATCGAATGTTAACTGTCTAGATTAGCCCGACTGCGTATTGGAACATATGTGTCCAACTGGTTAAATTATTCGTTTACGTATTAGTTCATTACTTTAATGTAAATGAGATTTTAACCAATAAGTTAGATGTTATACAATTTTTTCCCGCCTCTTAGGTGGGAAAAAATGTAATCAAGTAGGGAAGACTGCCTAATTAAGAATTCTTCTATTTCCGAACTAACCAAACCGACCGTCGCAATTGCGCCAGCGCAAATGACGTGTTTAGTTTCAACAAGGTGCCGGCGTCGTGTCAATGATTAGTCTCCTGTCAATGCAGACAGAATAAAGTTATGGCTGACGTTGTCAAATGGTTAAGTGCGTACAGACAGTTTGTAATAGAATCTCAAGGGTTGAAACAATGTGCAGAATGTTGGTTTTGTGAGTAGAATAAAAAAAGAGTAGTAAGAACAAACGCGCTTCTATTCCTAGGTTGACTGAGGCAAAAAAAGTGATTAGAAAAAAGGGCTTTACGTTGCTGCGGACGTTCAATTTTGTAATTAACTATTACAAAAAAAGCGAAAATGTTTACAACTCAGTGCGAAAGAAAACAAGTGACGAATAATCTGAAATTATTTCGCCAAAGTGTGTTCAGTGTTTGTGCCCTCTTAATGTTCATACATATCTCGTTTATTAGCTGCAAGAAAATCAAGTCGAAATTATTGAAGTAAAATAAACGAACATCGAAAAATCTCGTTTATTTTATTAATATACTAGTGTGCATGGCCCGTCAAAAATGACGGGATTCACTACCTTTCTTGAATAAATTATCCAGATGTGGATGGCAAACAAATATATCCATCCTAACAGTACCTGAGATTAAATTATTCTTCTACTTGTGAACTGGTGAAACTCGTATCATAGATACGGTCTTTGTAACTCTCCATATGAGCGTGACAAAGAAATGGAAGAAGCGGATGCCAAAAAAATAAATCAAGGATATTAATAGGTAGTAGCAGGACCCGTGGAAGTTCCACGGACAGTGTCATCGTTAAGGGGGCCAACTCATGCCCTTGCCAGGCCCTTGTCGGTCCGATGAGCAATATTTTGTTGTTGTTGAAAAAGGACCCTAAGGTGGTGGACTATTCGGTCCCAAAATTTTACGACGCAAACGACCCTAGATCCCCCCCCCCCCCCAAGAGGTGTAAGGGAACCAAAAGTCCTGAATTTTCGATCCCATTTGAAAAGAAAACGAAACCGGAAATGGAAAATTTGGAAGCGTTACTTGGTTTACAATGCTTCAATGATTCTAAAACTGTCTTTGGTTTTGTTCTAGCAAGGAAAACTCAATGAGTTCTATTCCTTTGAAGTATCAATAAAAATGAACTAGAAAACCAATATATCGAATTTTTTCAAAAAAATTGCACCTGAATCGAAAAAATAAATAGATTAAATTGTGTTTCGTTTAAAAAATTACAAATTACAGTCAAATTTCAAATGAATCAGACTACAAATATGAAAGTTCATAATTAAAAAAAAATCTTGTAAATTACAATTCACAGTGTGAATATGACGCTATGCATGGAGATTATCGAAATGAAATTGAAAGCAGCATCCAATTACATAAATTGTCCATTATATTACAGATCAGCTAAAAATTTATTTTTGCATTATTACTATCCCTTATTTTCAACATCAAAAGAATAGAAGTCAGTGAGTTTTTATGCTAGGAAAAAAACAAAGACAGTTTTAGAATCCTTGGAACATTTCTAACAAAGTCACAGTCCCTTGTCTCTCCATTGTACATATTTTTTGTTTTATCGGTGCTCAAAACCCAAAATTTGTGTATATTTAGTTAGAGATCAAAAATCGCAAATAAAAAAACGAAAAGTTTCGAATGAAAAATTTGAGACGGAAACTTTGTTCGCAATGCTTCAAGGATTCTAAAACTGTTTTTGGTTTTGTCTAGCATAGAAACTCAATGACATCTATTTTTTTGATATATCCATTTAAATGTACCCAAAAAACTAATATTTCGAATTTTTCAAAAAAAAGGCCAAAATCGAAAAAGTTCTCGATGTAAACTATGTTTTTTTCAACATATACAATTATTTGCCAAAATTCAAACAAATCGGATCACAATTTTAAATCGCTTGGGTTGACCCCCCTTACGCTAAGTGAAAGAATTTGTCAACATTACCAAACCTATGCTAACATAACATGTCCTAACCTTTCCTATCTTAACCTATTCTAACCGAAGCTATCCTGATAAAATGCCCAACATATCAATGCATGTAAGAGCCATCTATCAAAGTTACACTGAGATATTCGGTATCCATTATACCGCACACTCAGACATCCTATGTCTCTTAAGAAGCGGACACCAAACAAATATGTAAATAAATATATAAATAAACACACAACGGGTATGATTAGGTTAGATGCTGAGTATGTGATTATATATTTTTTTTATATCTGAATGTCGGAGCTTAGATTTTCTTTTTTTAAGTGATGAGATTATTTGACTCCAATGTAAGAAATGTGAAATTAATAAATATTTTAAGTCGCTATTTTTCATCAAGTGAAATCTCACTAGATTGGCGACTTCTGGCAGCACTTGCTCGACAGGTGTCTGGTGTGATACAGATGAGATTGAATTGTACTGCTCTTGGCTGGCCTCTTGTGCGTAGCACCTAGCTGTCAGGAAGTATGTGATCGCCTTTTCTTTACTATTTTAATTTGTGATTGCAATCGGGTTTTCTGTTCATTTTGTTTAGTTATTTATCTTGCATGTTCGCAACCTCTTTACTACACTTCTAAATATTTGGTCCTTGTGATTTCAAACTATTTGGTCCTTGTGACTTTAAACTACTCGGTCCTTGTGACTCCTGGACTACTCGGTCTTTGTGACTCTTGGACTACTCGGTCCTTGTGACTCTTGGACTACTCGGTCCTTGTGAGTCTTGGACTACTCGGTCCTTGTGACTCTTGGACTACTCGGTCCTTGTGACTCTTGGACTACTCGGTCCTTGTGACTCTTGGACTACTCGGTCCTTTTGACTCTTGGACTACTCGGTCCTTGTGACTCTTGGACTACTCGGTCCTTGTGACTCTTGACTACTCGGTCCTTGTGACTCTTGGACTTCGACTTTCACTGTCATACTACCCCTGGCTCTCCGGTGCCCTCTTGAAATCGGAAGTGATTTGGCACGATTTCAAGGTGAGCCGGTGGTGATATGAAATTTCAAAAACATGTGCAACGAAGTGGTTCTATTTTCTGTTGTGGCTTTTTTGTTCTCCCTCATAATCCTATGACGATCGTGATCTGGATGGGATGCTACTTAAATGGGCCACTTTGTTCGGTTTACCAAGCCTAACTCTTCTCCAGCGTGTGTTTCATCTCCAAGTTTAATTTTTTAGACTCTTGGTGTTGCCTAGGTTAGTACCTGAAAATAAAATTATTGATAAGATTGTTAGCAGTTTCTACGTCGAGTAAGAAATAGCATTTTGATTGTCATTTCCGTTTTCATAGACAGTTAAAAAATGGTATTTAATGAATAATTTTCAGTGAAACACTTCGGCCACTACTGCCTTCTGCGGCTCCGCATCGATTTTCCCTGAATTAATTTTGGCCTCCCGCGGCTCCATGCCGAAGTATATAGAATTGACATCGGTCTTCCGCGGCTCCATATGGACTTCACATGCCTTCATGCTGGCCTTCTTCTGCTTTGTATAGCCTCAGTAATTAATTAATGTATGTTTTGAATATATCATTCGTGTATGTCTCCCTCCGTACATTCGTGAGCCGAGCCGCGTAACAGCGCTTGTCGTGTCTGCGCAATTGCATATTGACTGAGCATTTCCCGGGGATAGCACGGTGAGGCAAGCTCCGATCCCGAGTAAACTGCTAGAAACGTCACTGCCTTTCCTTCCCTACCTGACGACGACGGTGGCCCCACGTTCGGGACTTACATTCATGTAATTAAAATGATTGGTTCTTTGTTAAATACACTTCGACCTAAGGTTGGGACCTTTAAATAAACACTTCTACTCAAAAACCGTCTCGTCACAAATAATTTTTGAAGAGCCACAAGGACATTTGAAACGTATTTGAGAAAAATTCATGCTTCGAGAGTGCCAGAGAAATGACATATGGATGCTAAGAAATCATTTATATTGCGAACACAAGAAATAGAGAAAGATTATTATGATCACAGAAGACAGGTTTTTAAATTAGGTTAGGTGTATAAAAAAACATTTAGCATGACAATGCAGGCGTTCAAAAATTCATATGTATTCATCTATTCATAAATACTTGTATATATAAACATATATACACGTATATAGATATAAATATAGGTACATAGTTTGTCACCCATCTGTTATGACTACACAAATGTTGAAAATGCAGGATTTTTTTATCATCTTTCCTTAATAAGAGTAAATTACAGAAGTAAACTAGAAGAGAAGACGCCTAGGAAATGAGGTGTCGGATCGGAAGCTCATGGTCCATGGAGCGTAGATGAACTTGAGTTCCTTGACAATCTTTCCAACAAGTTCGATGTTGTAGCGCGTCCGTGTTTCAGTGTGAATGTTATTCTCCAGCTATTGAGTTTTATTTTATTTGAATTGTCTAGTGGGATATGTTGTAAGTCCTGATTACGTGGATGGCTTTAGCATGTCACGTGATAAATTTAAACATTGTTCGGATATATTCAGCCTGAAATTCAAAGCAGAAAATCGTCATGAGAAGATCGAACTGTATATATGCTAAAATTCAGTGAATATCCATATGCCCGGATAAAAAATAAATGCTTTCGGATTATTGTTTAGATTTTAGATTCCGTATCGAATCATAAAGATTCCGTATCGAATCATGAAGACACGCCCCAATAATGTTCACTCAGGCAACTTCCAGCAGCAAACAAATGAATGATATCTTCTTACATGTGTTTTTAGGTGGTGGCATCCGTGTAAACTTTGTTCTGGCTTTCAGAACTACGAGTATTTCGTAGCCGCCTGAAGGTTTAGAAGGCCGATCCTCATTAGCATACTCTTGTTTACGACCTCTGAAAGCCTCGGGACGAAATAGTCTCTGTTTAAACAAGTTGCTTCATTTGAATTTGCTTTCATGGAGAATACATTTAATTAATGGACGCTGATTAGAAGCTGAAATGATTGTATAACTTTATTCATGTGATAGGAAATAGCTTTGTTGTCTTATTTCTACAACAATGCTACAACTATAATAATGGATTTTGTAAGCCTGCAGCGTTAATATGTACTATAGGTACATTTAGTTTTAATGGCAACATGTAGATTATCCATATTTTATTACTACACGAAATGCATCTTAATATGCCAGGAAGAGACAAGTCAACATTGAAATCTGAAATTTTAAAATAAATTAATAATACTTGAATAGCTTTGGCCAGTATTATCTAGCCGATGCATGCTATGGGATATCCTTTATCAGGTAAAAATTATTTAACTATCTGCATAATTTTTTTGACGGACAATTACTGATTCCTCGGTATAACCTTACATGCTCGTGTTAAAACTTCAAGCCCAAGGAACTTATAATGAAATGTCTAATACATCTGAAAATATCATACTCTGTTTATAAGAAGCAATATAAAGAGCAGGCTTTAGTATTCCCATTTTCCTGCTAAGATAATATGGTCCACTAGAATTTGTCACTTGAAGAGTTATAACTAAGTTGCACTGTAAATGAACATCATTGCTATCACTGAAGTATATACTGCACGATGGAGTTGAATGTAACTTCATTGTCAATATAAAAATTGGTTTTGAATAATAACAAAGTCTGTCGCGCTATCATACTCATCAAATTAAAAAAGTTGATGTTCCCTAAGGCCAAAAAGATGTCCAACTCTTACTTTGTTTTAACACGTATCTATTCGCCCGAAAAAAATGTCACTAGTTTTCAAATATTTCTTTCATTCGGAATAATACCTAGTGTATTTTGTCAATAACACTTTTTTCCATCTATAATAAGTTTTCTCGTTAAAAATTTTTCTCCAACTGACTGCCAGATTTTCATTATCTGATTTGAAGAAAATGTCTTGGTATTGATGAAAAAATGATGTCACTAAGGTTAGTTCATTGGTACAAATTTTATGAAGAGAATCTGCAATACCATATTAAATTATTTTATGCTAGAGAATTAAGAAGTGAATAAACTGAACAAGTTCAAAATCATTTTTCAAAATGGATCTGTCATTTACATTTTTAAAAATATCATGGTTTTTAATTGACTTAGTTTGTAACCTGATCTAAATTTAAGATTGTTTCTATTCAAGTATGAGTGGAAACAAATTTTCGAAATAATTCTACGCTGATTTTTGATCATTTGAAATATTTCTTCCATAGACAGCTGAATACCTTTGAATCTTGCGTTTTGCAGAGTACGATTCCTTTGTAGTACGGCATTCATCGTTGTGGATCCTCATCTTTGACATCCTTGTCTTCACAGCTTGATGAATAACAAATAATACCTACTACTGTTCCTGAAACATAGGTTGAGACGTTTAGAAACAAATTTAAAAAAAGAATAACTTTAAGGGCTGTACATTAAAAAAACAACAAAAATATTCCTTATTCCAAGCAAACATTTCCATCATGACTGCACAATTTCTGGTATCCCACAAAATCGTGACGAGATCATATAGAATATTACGATGATAGCGTAGCTCACGGTATACGCCGGCTCAAAATACAAGCATTCATTGAATTTGTTAAATACTATGCACAATGGTGAAGAGAGGTATTTTCTATTTCTATCATTTCCACGACAAACTCAGAAGTTGACCAATAATCGTTGGCAATTTTTGAATAACACAAACAATCAAAGTTGTCGATTTATCTCTGCTAATCATTTTGTTTATCGAGAAAATGGGTCTCGTGTATAAATCTGAAGCTCGTATTTTTATTCCTTCACCGAGAATAACATTTGAGAAAATTCGACCAAATGTGCTGGGTCTGAGAAATCTAGCTGACCTAAATTACAAAGCTTCTACGAAATGACTAACACAAAGAAATGACTAATTACAACTAAACGAATAACTGTTCGAATTCAAACCAAGGTTTGCAAACTGAGAGCGATTGAAACCTGCTTATAGTCTTCTGATCATGTAAGAAAATTTTATACTCACAGAAACGTAAAACGGTTATTCTCTAGCATTTTTGATTTTCTTCATAATAAAATGAGTTAAGGTTTTTGTTCCATTCCATGTGGTCATTTACTTCTATCGATTCTTAAAATTATTCTGTTTTAACTGAATGCACTGTGACATTAATAAATAATACCATAATTTTTTATTAATATTTCATTTCCCGGACTAGGTCTTGTCGTGGGCGTTCAAAGTCATGAAAAGTTGAAGATAAAATGTGCCGAATATTTGAGCGGAGTTAGCTGTTGGAATCTGCAAGCCCGATAGTTTTCTAGGTAATTGAATAAAATGTGACTCTTAACATGGGCTAAGTGAGCTATTTACTGGTGGTTTCTTTTTCATCTTACCATCATGTGAATATTGTTCATGAAATTAGTGACGATTTTTCTTGCCTCCATAACTGTGATTACTATATTAGTGTGAAACAAGGGAAAGGAGTTCATGACGATTGTTACGAAAAATCGATATTTCAACTAGAATGTACAGTACATATTATGATAGATTAATGTCTGGTGTTATTATGCAGAGTTTTGTAGAATAAATTTCTGCATTTAGTGAAACAAGTATACCGTACAATTGGAAAACAAATCATCACAGATTTTAATTTCAATTTCAAGATTTTGTGATAACTACAAAATAGTAAAATACTCAAACTTCTGGTTGTGAATTTAGGAATAGAAAAATTAAAAAATTCTTAGGAAAAGTTTTGAAAGTTTGGTTTTTTGTACTTATAATGAGAAATATTTGTTCTACCAAAATCAATTTTCTAATTTTTCTACCAAAATCAGTGAAATAGTGCACCAGCTTTAATTCTCAATATTGACAAAAGTTCAAGTTCAATTTGATATTATTATTTGAATACAGTTAATGAGAAATTTTTGATATGCCATGAATATTTCAAAACCCATTGGTCGTCCAAGCAAAACAGTCTCGATTTCCGTTTTGTCTAGAAAATCACAATTTGTCGCTCACGAACTGCACTCTCAGAACTTACTTGAGCATCAGTTGTATATTTCGCATGGTGCACATCAAGTTTTAAAATGTCTCAGTTGTAAGACATTCTGCTTCCTCAATTCACGGTGGCTCAACTATGAGGAGCAAGAAGCAATTTTTAATAAACTTAGGTAAAATGAGTAATGCCACTGTTCTCGGAATTTTGCATGATTCCAGTTAGACCTTAAAATTGAGCATGAGTACTAAGGGCAAGGAATAATTCAATCATGCGAATATGTTCGCAAGAATTTTCAATACTTATTAATTTTTCATTTTGAGAGAAAGGGTTCAGAAGCTGGTGCTCTTCGGGTAATGTGTCAACTTAATCCATAATTGCTAAATTGATGTGAATTGCTAAATTCTTCAAGCATTAAAACTGAAACTTTTCACATGATCGTGTTTGAGGCTGGTGAGTGGACTTTCAGCAGTGTCGTGACCGAGAAAGGCAACAGTTTAACGAGGGTCACTTGAATGCAATTAACGTACTGTTTTTAACTTCAGATTAAATTTAATGTACTCTGAAACTAAAATATCTTAAACATTTACAAATAAATTATCTCAATCTGCTATAAGGAAATTTTAACCACATATATAACAGCAAAATCAAAAACGGCACAAAGTACCCACCACAACCTCTTTATGCACTTTTATACGTATTGTTGAAATGGATAAAGAAGGCGCACACAAATGTTTACGCTTCGTGGAATAGTTTGCTCACAATTCACAAGAAACATCTGCACTGATGCAATTCCAGCTCCTACTGCAACCCTTACAGTTAAGAGGATGCTAGCATAACCAGGTGAGTATTTGTTTTTGATACCTATCATAAATTGAGTAAAAAGAATACCCAATTTAAAAGCGTACATTACATTTATTGCAACGTTTTATAGCTAATAAAATTTCATCTTTAGTGCTGAAACAGAAGAAAAAGGAAATTCATAAAACACAATACAAGAAATACATATGCCACAAAATTCTCGGAATGTCACAGGACCCTAATTTGTATTCAATGTTTATGTGTGCTTGTGTGAATTAGGGGTATGCAACTGTTTGTGTATGAATGAATACAAATTTGGGTTCTTGAACGAAATTAGGGTCCTTGAACGAATACAAATAATTAGTGTTCTTATTTTGAAGGCTTAATTGAGTGCCTAATGATCCTATTTCTATGAGGTAATGCATGCTGCTATGAAAATGTTAATTCGAGTAATGTTTCCCATTACCGATGAAATCCGCCAAGGTAGAGATAAATAAATCCCGGTCTGGAATAAATGATAATTAGTTTCAGCACAAGAGGAGCCTGAATGACCACTGTACTGTATTGTCAATAGAAGAAGACCGCCAGGTTGTTTACTCTGGTGTAGTTAAAGAGTTTCTAGTTCATCATCCCCTGATTGACCTGCTTCATCAGAACAGCTGCAAGCACTGGAATGCAAGCCCAACAACCATAATATTGTTCATTAAAATAGTCGTAAAATAATGTATTGAATCTGCATTGCTCACCTCTCATGTGCAGTGTGAAAAATTTTGGCCTGTTTGAATGTGCCAAGCGGTCATTCAAAGAAAGCTTGAGACATACACAGTAAGAGTAGTTCCACTGGCAAAATGTTTAAGCGGTTAAGAGGATTTTTTACGTTTTAAACGGTCAAAAAACTTCTGCTGAAAACTGAACTGTGTTTAAATTTTGTAGATGGATCGTAATTCTCCCCAGAAACTTTAAGATCTTCAATATTTTTCATCAAATTCATAGATAATGTTTGTACATTTAGATAATCTATATCCATTTTCAGGAAATGAAATATTTAAGTGGAATAAGGTTGACTCACGCTAAGAGTGTCATGGTTGGCAGTTTTATATTTGCCGTATTAGCCCATGACACACGGAAGCGTGTCACAATACGTACACTGATGATACACTTTTGTGTGACGGTTTTGTGAGAACTTGACGCACAAAAGTAGATCGGTTTTTTGACGAACATTTCCTCAGATTGGGATGTATGGAAATCTGAGATTGGGAACCTCAATACCTTGTTCAAAAAAAATATGAAACTGCAATGCAGGGAACTGTTAAAAGTATTTGGCTCGAGTTGCATGTATGTGGTTTGCCGAATTTTTCGTGTATAAAATATAGCTGAGTTCGCTACTACTATTGCATGAATGATGCCAAAGCCCATGGCTGAATGAAGATTTTAAAGTTGGGATAAACTGAATTACGATTTTTTGGCCGAAGTGATGGAAAATCTGGTCGAAACATTAACCTTCAAAACCAATGAATGAGAAGCAATGATTGCGCGGAAGTTTTAAGACGGTTCACGTTTGTGATTGTCAAGGCGATCTAGTGATTAGAAAATAGTAGGCGAGGACATTTATTTAGGATTTTGGAAAGGAGATCAACTATGAAGTATTCACACGATGCTTTGATATTTTGAATAGATGGGCATGTAATATCGTGATGATCGCATTTATTTACAAGCTTTTTTACGCTTAAAAAAAATATACTGCTGATCTATGAGTAAAATTTTGCATAGAGAGAGCAACTCTAAACATTTTCAGCCAGATACGATGCTTCAGTCGAACTTTCGTAGACAAAATATTGCATGAAAAGAAAACAGCTGCATCTGTTGCTTCTGAAGATATTGCGGACGTCTAATCAGTGAAAAAAGATTTAGTTGCAGATTGATAGACTTTTAGCGATCCATCTCCGCTGTGAGAAGCCTACACAGCTTGATTTCCTTCTTTCACTGATTTTCGATTGTCACACAGTAGTTATGTAGATTGTGGATGAGGTCGATTTGCATTATCACTGAAAAATGCTCCAATGTTTTAATGAACAGTGCAGATTAATAATAACTGGGCACATGAATTACAAGAATCAATGATTGAAGAGAAATGAGCGACATATGAGCGCTGTATGCTACAGTAAATAGCCATGGTAAAATGAAACAAAAATAGCGAGCAAGGTGAACTGCGTTAGCGGAGGATGGCCGTTGTGTACTTCGATAGAAGTTGAGCAATGAGGGGTGTAATTAAGACTCGTGCTGGCTTAGAGCCTGGACGTTTCGTGCGTACTGTAGACATATAAACCGGCCACAGCAGGGATTTATCCTTGATTGACGTTAGCCTTACTAATCTAGCAGGACGTCCTTCCATGGAGAATTGCAAGTAGTATGCAATTAGCCAGGACCTCCGACCGATAGGGGATCAGACCCTGTCGAAAGAACGAGGCTTGCGCATGTTTCTTCATGCGAGCGCTAAGGTTCGTTTTGCTCCATGCAATACAATACGCAGAACCCTAAGCATATAAGTAACAGTCGACCCCAGTTTACTCCGGCAAGTGGCCTCATTGCGTCTCTGAAATCGTTTTGGAAGAGGCTACTGTCTGGGTCTTTCCCTCGATTGGATGACCCTCGCAACTGTTGTATTTTGTGCATCCCAGAGACCTTCACTTTCAAATGGCTGAGTGGGAGTAGCGCTCCCGACCCCTCACCTCAATCGCGGTATTCAACCCGAGACCGCCTGAAGACGAGCAGGCCCGGTGGCTCTCACGTCTTCCTCCTCTAAGTCAACACCCTTCCAGTTTGCCTCGCTGTGCTCAGCGGGTTAGGAAGGCCGGCTGTACACCGGGGAATATGGTCTGTGACCATAGATAGTCTTGGTGAATCAACTCTCAAATGGCGCTTACGGCGCAGAGGTACGCTGTAGACACTCTGTCGTAACGTGCGAACTGCACCTATTTGTAATCATAAATTTAGTATGGAAGAAGGCTTCGTACCACTAGTAACTATACATATAGGTGAGCTAGAGAGGAACGCGAGACTGGCGTTGGGAGGGATCAGAATGGAGTTCAGTAGGGATGCAGTGTGTGTGGAAGTGTGTTTTACATCGGAGTGCGTTGGTAAAAATGCGTTGAGTTGGAGTGTTTCAACATACTACATAATTACTGGTGTAGTGTGCAGTTGTGTTTTAGAATGAACTGTATTAGCAGTGACTGAAGAGAGCTTTAGTAGAGAGCCGGGAGTTTAGGGCGGTGCCTGTAGAATGCTTTCGTAGTGGGAGTGAAGGAATCTCAAAGGAAGCGTGAAGTGCAATGTATTACTGTATTGCATACGTTTTGTAAATTACAATGGTCACAATCCAAGTGTCTTCATAGAGATATATTTTGAGGGAATGTTTATCATTAAACGAGACTTTTTATTAAGGTTGATTTTGAACTATACTCGAGGTAGACAGTTAATAGGGGGTGAAATGGGATGCATTGTTTGTGAGCATATTAAATATTATTACAGAGAACTTTAATTTACCGATTTATCCCTAAGCGAACCAAGATTCATCCTCGGGGTACGAAAACCGGACGTAAATAGAATAGCTTTAAAATAAAGAAGAATTATTGTTGCCCAACATCTGTGAATTGCCTCAGCTTTAATTTTGGAATCTGATTTTTCTTATTCCAAATTTTATATTTGGTACGTTGGAGTGTGTTTATTTAAATTTTATATCTTTATTCTGTTCATTTTGAGCTCTCGCTCAATAGGCTCTGCTGAGCCACTAATGTAATTCAAAGTTAAGTCGTCTAACTGGGAAGAAAGTCTCTTGGTTACTTTTGAGGCTTACTTCACTGAAGGAGGAACTTCCTCCACCTATCATAATAGTTCGAGCTCTGAAAGGTGTTCTTTTTCATTCATAGTTTTCATTTTTACCCTGTTAACCTCTCCCTTCCATAAGAGACTCTCGTGGCTTCGTTCGAGAAGATCCTTGGGTGAGAGTTGTCAGGAGTTAAAATTTGACGACTTATGAGTCCTTAATAAATTATGGTTAATAGATTCGTTTGAACACCTGGATAATAAAACTTCCTGTGCTCGCTGCACTTCACAAAATTTAAGTTGTTTTTCTGTGGAGTATGACTCGAATGTTTCTAGATCCAGTAAGGGTGTCTCGATCGGTCATCCGATGAGGTCTCCATCTCGTAGCCGAATTCCTTTTGTTATTGCTTCTTTGAAGGCCTAACTAGTTTGGACGTTCCTTGCACTTAGAAGCTTTAATGGATCATTGTTTTGAAAATTGTACGTTTCGAAGTTAATCACCTATTGCTCAAATGAATTTGATAGTGTTCATAACTCCCAAATATTCATCATTTATATTTTACGTTTAAGTGTCTCCATTAATCTCATGCGTGTCGTTCTATTTTTTCTCTTCCTTTTCCGACGGCCAAACCTTCCAGGAGGTACCTTAGAAACCATTTAGAGACCTCTTGAGTGTAGAAGGTAAAGACGTGATTTGCCTATCATTTCACATTATGGGAGCCTTATTCTGTGGCAGTTTAATTAAGAGTTTTTGATAAATGTCGTTTTAAGGTTTTTCAGAGATTAGTCTCATTGCGGGTATTTTTATTGTTCCTTTTACCATGATATACCGGTATCAAATTTAATTGATTGTATTTGTGATAAAGGCAACATTAGAAATGAACATGGATATTCATTCCATGGTATTTTAATTGATTGGGTTGTACCTAGCCGACCAGCACCACGCAATTGAATATCGCAGATAAGTTTGGGGGGGACAAGAGAGAACCTAAGGAACGTACCATCAGTAAATCGCCTCCGAATCATTAAGCGTAAGGACGAACTTTTTGGCCCAGAAACGTCCGCGACCATCAGCGGTGAACATCCATACCACGTCCCTGCTCGGTCAATTTCCCTGGAAATACGTACATGATTCGCGGTTGGCCATCCTTGAATTTGGCGTTAAAAACTCTTGGCCGCGCGCCGCCGATATTTATCGCCTCTGAACGACTTTCAAATATGGATCAAAATATATGCATATATATGGGTACATATATGCATACACACCGTATTGATACATTTAACATTAGAGGGTTACTCTCCAAAACAACAATCTTGCGGAGCGTGGCCGAGAGTTTTTAACGTCAATGCTCTGTAAACACTCAAAAGTTTACCACCGCTGTTCGAAATGTAAAGAAACAAAAATACTTGCTCTTCTAGGCCAAGAATTAAGAGTACCTGTCCAATTACAGCATGAACTAAGCTGGCATGATTCCTACTTTCACACACTAGACTCTAAAATTCAGTCAGTAAAACGTGTATTGCAGCAAAGTTATTTGTTGCTTAATTTTTTTATGAAAACGCAATGCATGAGTGGCATCAAGGCAACAAAAAATAAATCCTTTATAAAAGTTAGAACTAGAATGTAAGGTGGTTTAATCTTCCCTCGCTATATTAATGCGTTTGATTTGTATGGAATTAAGGGAACGAAGAATCTATGAAAGAGGCGTGTCTCTGCAGAAACAATACGATGAAAAGAAGTTTATGAAACAAGATAAAAGTTTAAGAAGAAAGCAATGGGAGCCAAAAAAAGTTAGCAGTGAACTGTAAAAAGATTATCCCTAATGAAACAAAAGCAGATAAAATTTTAACCAAAGGAATGCCTACCTTTAACTTCAGCAGAACCCCACAAATCCGCTTAGGAGCGCTTGTTCAAATAGGTACAACGGTTGTATCCCCTCAGTGGTTTAAACATTCTGTGACACTTCAGCTTAGAATACAGCTAATATTTTCCCGTCTAACTCTCGTGAAACAGGCTCCTCAAGGGCTGACGCACGATTTTCAAATGCCGTCTTGACAGCTGGAGAAGTGACGGGTCTCTTGCCATTCTTTCATCCCAGTCAACCGATTCATTACAAACAATTGTTGTTTATCAAGCATTGCATTGTGATCCAACAAATTAATATTCTGAGCATGAAACACTTTCATTACAGTTTCCTAGTATTTCGTAATACTCCAAATAGTTTTTATTTAGGAATAGTACTTTTTGCAATAACCAGTTATACAAATCACAAGGAAAACTTCGTAGGGTGGCCAAAATATCACAGCCTGAATGCACTGTGGTGTTGAATTGTTTTTTTATTTTACCTTTTCTGCAGTTAAATTTTAATGAGAATAAATGCTTCTCACAACAATAGGTTTGTGAAGTTTATCCTTAATTTTAGGTCACATTTCAGTAGCTTTACTCATTTCAATCATGATATACTGACTATAAAAGAAACTCTGTAAGGGTAAAATATCAAGTAACATGTGTCATAATAATTAAATAAACCTAATATATCACAGACCTTTCTTTATAATCATGTTCAAGCACATTAATATTGGCAGCAAGTGTAATAGTACACTTTCATTACTTTGTGCGTAATTAGCATGGTAAACCATCGTCAGGTGAGATATCACCCGTATCCGGCACTCCTCTCATCTCCCATTTATTGACACACTACACTTATTATCGCTGTAAACAATTACTATCAGTGAAACCATCATTAAAGCATAAACGTATGGTTAACAGGAACTAAAACCCCCAATGAAGAAATTTTTCAAAGTACCTAATGTAAAACTCATCCCTCTACTGATTTAGCCAATTCAATAGCAGCATTGAAAAAAATGAATAGACTTCTTTATATCTTCATAATAAACATCCTCTGTAGAACGTAAAAGTTCATTGCCATGTTCAAAGAGACGGTAACGTTTCAAAAAAGGTCTGTCATTTCTAAATGGATTTCTCTGAAATTTTCACCATAGTTGTGACATAATTCAACAATTGTTTTATGATTGAAATGTTTTTTTCGCTTTTGCATGAGAATTTTTTTTTCCGACAAAATTGGGATTTAGGGAAAGTTTTTCAAGCTACAGAACCGGCAATTCGTTTTTAAGTAGCTTATGTAGTTCTCTAACGATGAGGGCAAATGAATTTTCGATAATTTAAATTTTTGAATTTTAGGAATTTTTTGAAAAAATTGACTTGCTTTCTTTGTTTTTTTCTTTTCGAGGTGTATAATTTTCAAAGTGATAAATATTTTAAAAATCGTGATGCCTTAATCAATAGAATTTGCTAAACCCTATCAAATGGTATATTTTCCAATCTTGTTCTTCAAAAATTGTGGAAGAAGAATCAATTTAATTAAGAGAGAAAATTGCAAGTGTTCAGCAGAGCCGTTTTTCTTAGGTAAAATTTGTTTTTCCCATAATTTCCGAACTAAGTCTTTTTTACGTATAAACTTTATGGTTTTATAGCTTTCTTCAAGCCCTATCGATTGACTTAATTGCCATTTTTGTAGTTTCAAAACTGTGGGAAAGGATTCAAATCATAAACAATAAATAAAAGTTTCAGAACTGCTGTAATTTTTTAAATAATTTTTCATGTTTTATCAAATTGATTTTTTTTTTAAATCACCTCTATTGCGTTGTAGCTTTTTATAAGCTTTTTCAATGGATAAATTTGCCTTTCGTGTACCTTCAAAACTACGGGAGGCGATTAGATGTTTACAAGCTAATTAGCTGACTCAGAGCAGCCGGACTCAAAACAAACACTTAGTTACGCCATCATAATTTATCACCGAGTGTTAGAAACTTGGAAGCATTTCAAGCAAGCCCATGAAAGAACTCTCTTGTTATTCCAGTAGAGGAATGCCCACAACTGACTCGTAATAGAGGATGGAAGGGGGAGATCACCCATCCATTGGCGCGTGCCAAGGTAACGCTAGTGCGCGTCTTCTACCTTGGCTAGGCGACGAACCAATGCATGTACTTGAGAGCTAATTGTATCGTTGGATGTGAAAAAAAATTCTCTATAAAATAAGATAAATTTAAAAACCGAAAGTCTCTCATTTTTCAGAGACCTACCGTTCCCGTCTCCTTAAATGTGAAACAGAAACGAAGGCTTTCCCATGATGGAAGGCATCATTAAGGGCAGTACCCCAAAGAACCCAATGTTTCAATCTGAAAATTGCTGAATGACCTTAACCCATTCCGTACCATCGGGACTTTAAAGTCCCCCTTTTTTAACATAAATATTTCAATGTTTTTCGATGTTTTTTCCGAACAGTGATAATACAGTGGCCAAGAGAGATAGAAGAACTTATTATTTATAGACTTAC
Organism: Platorchestia sp. MABIK; assembly: GCA_014220935.1. NCBI lineage: Eukaryota > Metazoa > Arthropoda > Malacostraca > Amphipoda > Talitridae > Platorchestia > Platorchestia sp. MABIK. The sequence goes on from JACJUY010003532.1 coordinate 20,426, forward strand.
AGCCCGAAGTAACGTCATCCCTTTGCACACGGAGCTTCAGAATATCGCACAAAATGAAGGAATATTGGGAGGGGCTGAAAAGTTAAGTTTTCTCTAATACAGGTGAAAAATTTTAACTAATGGTTTTGTGCTCATTGACAGGTCTTGTACCAAGTATTTATCCATTAAAAGTTTTATAATGAAAAGTTTATTTATTTGCTGATAATCATCAATTGAAATTTGTGGGACTTTAAAGTCCCGGTGGGTTTCCGAGGGCTCTGTGATTTTATTTTTCTTTCGCTTTTTAAAGTCTTCCTTTTCTGACCAAACGTTCTATCATGCAGTATGATTGTTTCAAGTCGTAAAACCTCACTAAATAAGATAATCTAGACCTGCTGTTCGCCCCCGACGACGTGTTGGAGGAAATGAACACAGAGAAGTCCCTAGTGTACCTGCAACCAACCGCCTGACCAGATTGGCGACACTGACAGTGACGAGGATGATGAGAATGTTCAGCCTGTGAACCCAGATGTCCTGCCTCTCTTCATTCTACTTGCTCCTCCTGAAGCGGACAACGTGATCACCAAGACGTCCCAGATTATTGGCATGAAGGGAATTGACACTGACGACTAGGGTGACACCAGTCCCCCCAGAGGGGATCACTTGGAATATAACGAGACAGAGAGCAGAGAGAAGGAGAGTAGTGAGGCAGCTGATGCAACTGCTTGTCGAGGCAGAGCTGTACATGCAGCCCGTCATACCCGAGATGACCGTGCTCTTGAGGGCAAAAGACCACAGGCTGCATCAACCTAAGGATGACGGCTGGCATAAGAAGGACAAAAGGAAGGTTGGCACAGGGATCCATGAGTTCAAGTTGGACAAGAATAACCCAAACTGGCAGCACCTTCAGAGCATCGTTATTGACTCTCCCCTACGGTTCTACAAATAGATGATGCCAGACGAGTTCATGGAGCAGGTCTTTGAGCAGCCTAGGCTCTATGCCGAGCAGCCCAAGAGCAAGACATGGACCAAATGGCAGAACGGTCTAACCGTGAACAACGTGCGTATCGTCGAGGGGGGGTCATACTGCTCTCTGGGTACAACTCTTTGCCCTCTCTCCACCTCTACTGAGAGCAGAGGGACGACGTATACCACAAGATTGTTGCGAAAAACATCAGACAAATCAAATTTGAAGGGATTCTCAGTTGCCTTCACTATGCCAACAATGGTCAAGCCAACGATGTCAGGTAAGAGAAAGTCTGGTCAATCTTCAACAACCTCAACAAACAGGCCTCCAAACACACCAACCTCATCCGTTTTTTTTCCGTCGACGAGTCAATGATCTACAACTCTGATCGCCACAACACAAAGCAGTTCATCAGGGCAAGTCAATCAAGTTCGGCTTCAAGGTGTGGGTCATCTGCTCAGCTGACGGCCTGGGTTTGTTCTTCGAGCCCTACTTCGGGGCCGACACCTTCATCCTCGACATCGGGCCCGGACGGGGTCCTAACATGGTAACGAGCTTAGTTGAGAAGGCCGGCGTGCAGCGTGGCTCTGCGATATATTTCGATAACTTGTTCACCTCCTTTCCCCTGCTGCAGAAATTGTCAAACCTCGGCATTGACAGGACAAGGACCATTCGAAAGAACAAGCTCCACCGCGTGCCCCTCCTCGATGCTAAAACTGCCTAGAAGATAGAGGGGCGCCTCTAGGTGTGTGTACAAGGAGGACGAGGTATGTACGGTCTGGAGGGATAACAGGCTGTCTACGTGGCGACCAACATCCACAACGTGACCAAGAAAGCCGAGGAAGGGGCGATGAACCCACCCAAGGGTAAGCCAAAGGTACTTCAAGAAAGCCTGCGAACAGGTCTTCATCAACAGGTCTGACTTGATCGCTCATCAACGTGCAGGTCAGTAAGTAGACCCTGTACCACTGGATGGGGGCCCTGTACCACTGCTCAGTCAAGAAAAAGAAGTGGTGGTTTGGCTTTGCCCCTGGTCCATCAATGTAGCGACCGTAAACGCCTGGCGTCTGGGGAACATAGCCCTCAAGGCACATGGCATTGCCTTCAACAAGCGTCAGCACACCCATCTCAACTTTGTCAGGAATCTGGTGGAGGGGTTCGTCAGGTGATACGGTAAGTATTCCCTCACCCTCCACCCTAGGCCGATGTGTGTGTCTACGCCGCTGGACAATAAGCTGAAGATGTTCACGAAACCCTTCACCGACGTGAGGTACTACAACGTCAGCCACCGCATCAAGAAGCACGAAAAGGGGCACAGGGGAAGGTGCAAGAAGTGCACAGAGGATGAGCGCCCTTGCGTCAACAGTTCCACTTATTCTGCCCCAAGCGAAATATGTTCCTCTATTTCGACTGCTTCTGGGAGTTCCACAACGAGTGATACGAGTAGTGCAGCAAAATGTTATGTGTGTGCAATTTGTTTTCTAAGAGGGGAAATGCAGCTTTTTATTTTTTCAACAAAAAAAACATTTTATGAGACTATGATTTGTGTTCAACAAGTAAAAGTGCAGTGAAATGAAGTGTGTGTGCAATTTCATTCCTACAGTAAACAGGAAACTCCATTTCAATCGCTTCATTCATCCTTAGAAAGTTCTGGCAATGAAGGAATGAACCCTCGGAAACCCATTGGGACTTTAAAGTCCCACCTCGTAACGCGTTACTCAGAGCTCGTAACGCGAAATCGCTTTGTTTGTCTCTTAATGGGACCTAAACTTGCTACTACAGCAAATTTCACCAATCTGGATAAATTATTTCGATGGGTTTAACGGAATGGGTTAACAAGGATATACCTTCCCACCTCCAGTTTCTATAAGGCCATTTTACGTAGAATAAAATGACGTTGATCACCAAACTCTTACACAACTTTAGGCGAGACTTTAAATATCTAGCAAACAGATCAGTCTTTCTTCGTTTTCTTTGTAACCACTTTAAACCAAGCTCTCATTGGCGCATTATTCGCTTGATATGAAAATTTACACATTCATTAGAATAATTGTTACATAAGTATAACTACATTTACATGTAGTCGCATGCATATCACCCTCAACTCAAAGAGGTTGACTAATAGATACACCACGTTGTCGTCTAGAAAGGGTGTTTGGGGCTTATCATGGGCGGAACAGTACAAATTTAGCACAAAATTTTGAATCTGGATGCCCACATAAGATTGGAAACCCATTCTTGATGAAACTTTGTAGAATGCTTTGTAGGAGTCAGGTGCTCTTGATTGTATGATTTTGAGCTTCTTTCACATCCACAGGTAACTTTACTTTCACGAAAGAAAATTTACATCGATTTTTAGGTCATATATTACTACTCATAGATGAGCATGTTGATTGTGATGCAACTTACCTCGCACATTGTGAACCAATGCTAGGTTACATAGTTTAATTGAAAGGAAAAGCAATGAGCTGCCGCAGGCCAAAGGCAAGGTTGTTGTAATTCGTAGTTTTCTAATCTAAAGTTTAATTTCAGGATATGTTTTTTTTAATTGTAACTTTTACCTCTCAGCCAATTTTGACCACGAATATTGTTGACCAAAGCAGCCATAATATTCAAATAGGGTGTGCGGGTAGATTTACCGTGTAAACCATAAAGAGTAAGCCCAATTTTAAATTACTACATCTCAAAAACTATTTCTGTTAACAATACTGAACTGAATAACTGAACTGAACTTTAAGCTATAACTGAACTGAATGAGTGAAACTATTTAACTTAAACCATATCTGTTATAACTGAAACTATATCTGTCACAAAAATTTTGAAAATTACAGATGGTTTATTAACCTTTTCGGCATCTCTATGAGAAACTTGAGGACAATAAATGAAAGCGAACTTTTTTCAGAAATATTTCCGGAGAGACACAAAAATTTCTAACTCCTCTACTAAAAAAGCTTTTCCTGTGATGCAGAAGACTTGTAACCGTAAGATTAGGAAAATTGAAACTGCCGATGCACCAATGTTTAATAGCAGCTTCAGTTTTGCTTTGAGAGTAGAAATCTGCATGCAGATTGGTTAGCACTCAAAACGGTTTCTTGTTCAAGTTGCCGTTTTCTTCTTGTTTTTGATTTTGTTCTTTTTTTGAAAATTGCTTGTTGTTGTTGCTGAATTCTGAATTTTTTCTTGTTATGATGACTGACCTGAAATCATTCTTGGTTGAGAAGCATCTGTAAATTATTCAGAAGTTCCACTGATTTCATAGGGCTAATAGATTGTCCATCACTTGCATTTTTTTGTGGGCACTGAAATTTAATGATTAAAGATGCGCTTAGTAGTTAATTTTCGATGGCGCTTCTGCTGCCGTTGTTAAAGTTAATTTGTTCAAGGTTAAAGATTTTCAATGGTAGTCTAAATATATTTCTGAAATACAGCTGCTTATGTTTGAAGTGTTATATGGAAGGGTTAATTTACATTGCCTCACGGTAAGGAAAGAATATTTATATTCCCCTGCTCATTATAAATTTTTAAATAATATCTCTGCTGCTCATGCTAATGCTCTTCATTGGCATATCATGTCCAAAAATTTCATGTCTAAGAAAGTCAGCAGAATTAGCTAATGCGTTTCATTAAATCACATCACAAGCTTCGTTTCATCTCATTAAACAGGAACTAGTTCAAAAATAATCTTACATTTTTTCTGTTCTTTACATGTGGAGCATGAAAAGCCCTTTGCTAACTTCAACATCAGCAAGTTTGATATTTTTCTTGACATATACCTGTAAGTTGAAGTGTTTAGTATTTTGAATGGAGTTTTTTTTTTCAAAACAAATGCTAATAAATATGTATTACATTACCATACCCTACCAGTTTTCATTTGTCAAAATGTTGACCAAATTGGTGATTTTTTAAAGAGCAGCCAATACATCAAGCTAACAAAGCAACAAGATGCCAAGGCAAATAACAATAATGAAACCTTTCTGCAACAATAAATATATCCAGGAACTACTGCTTCATTTGATTTGCTGTTCATTGTTGATTTTTCACACACGCACGCCTCTAGTCTGTTCGAACGCACACCTCTAGTCTAGGAAAAATGTATCGAAAAAAGAACGGCAAGTTCGTTCTTGAGTTTCTCTGATTGCTGACCGAAGAATGAAAGAGAGAAAAAATATTCCTGTTTAGCATTAGGTAGTATCACATCGGGAAAAAAATTTTTATTCACAAAGTTTTCAACACAAGAGTCTACCAGCTGAGATGGAAAGCCATTTTCCGAAAAAAAAATTCAGAAATAAAATTCGTCATGGAGATCTGAATATGGTGAGCACACACGATTAAGCCCTTGTCAACAATGTTTTGGTGCAATTCACATTGAATGAGAATTTACAATAACTTAAAAAACTAATTCCCAACCCGGGAAATATTTGCTTAGGGAAAACAAAACTTTGAAACCTACCATCTTTATGTGTCATAGTTGTGTCTAAAAATGAAAGACAATTTTTTTTCGGTCTCCATGGTAAATTTTACATTAGGGTTTTTCGAAACATTTTTCGCAGATTGATTTAAAAATAGTGTTGATTAATACTCATAAAATATGAAAAATTTTCAATTATAAAGATAAAACTCCCAAAGACATACCCTTCTCTGTCATTTACAAATAAAGTTGCTCACAGTGTGTATATGAATACGTGGGGTCGCCTACTCGAGCCCTCGGTATTCGTGCCCCTGAGCATGCCTGCCGGAGTTTTAGGAATAACCAATTATTTTACACACCTTTGCATTCTTCAGTCTGCTCTCATGGTGAGAAGTGCGATATCCCTGTCCGATTAGGCAATTTTGAAGTAATATCTTCTGCATCCAATAAAATAAACCTTAAAATTATGAAATCTCTACACACTTTAAAAGAAAACAGTTTAAGGGGGACATTTGAGCGATTATTAAATTTTGATCTGATTGATCTGAAATTTGGAGAGAATAAGTATTTTTGGAAAACAAATTTTGCTCAGGAAACTTTTTCGATTTAGGTCTTAGTTCTTTGGAAAAATTTGGAATACAAGTTTTTTAGTTCATATATAAGGTTATTTCAAACAATAGAAGTCAATGAGCTTTTATGCTGGGAAAAATTTAGAAACAGTTTTGAAATCTTTGTTGTTTGAAATCATTTCAAACAAACTAACAAATCTGAATTTCTATTTTCCTTCTCGTTTTCTTTTGCTATGCGATTTTTGATCGCCAATAAAAATATACCAAATTTTGTTTTGAACTGTGATAAGAAATTAATGTATAAATTTGGAAATCGGGATCTTTCAGTGTGTTAGAAATGTTCCTAGGATTTCAAGTGTGTTTTTTCCCTATCGTGAAAATTCATTGACTTCTATTCATTTTTATGTTGTAAATAGGATTTTTCTTGAAAGGCAAAAAATAAATTTTTATGTGAAGTCTAATATAATGGACATTCTTTTATTTGTAAGCCGTATTCGTGTTGTATTATTATCTACAAATAATATGCATGCATAATTCATATCAACACTGTGAATTGCATGTTAAACATGTTTAAATTGAATAAAAAATACACATTTTTCATTTCTTGACGATGGGTAAATTTTCATTTGTGGACTGATTCTTCTGAAACAAGCCATTATATGTAATTGAAAAAAAACACATGTTGTTCGTGCCATATTTTCGATTTTGGCCTTAGTTTGTCAAAAAAGTGAAAAATATTTGTTGTTTATGTCATTTGATCTGATATTTCAAATGAATACAAGTCAATGAGTTTTCATGCTACAACAAAAACAAAAACACTTTTAGAATTCCTGAGACATTGTTAACAAACTGAAGAAGACACACTTTTCATTTTCCTTTCTTTTCATTTTTCTATGGGGTCAAAAATTATTGATTTTTGGCCCCTTCACACCCCTCTTGGGAGGGGAGTCTAATGCCCGTAGCCTCATAAAATTCTAGGACACAATAGCACACCACCTACGGATCCTTTTTCAACAAAAAAATGACCAATTGAGCCCGAACATCCCTGGGCTGTCCCCCTTAAATGATATGCAATTCTCTTTCCTCTTGCAACTAGTGTAATATTGATACAAGATTTTTTTCAGTGATTTGTTTCTTGTTTGTGTATTTGCTGTTCTTGTCCCATCACTGGTTATTTAGATTCATTGACTAGTTTTTTCTTAATCATTTTCAGGTTAACCCTTTACCCGCGGCTCCCTGGGTATGCATCAAAATTTGATAATATTTAGAATGCTATGCTCAAATGTCCTAATTAGAAAAGATTTTTATTTTAAAGCATTCCTAAAAGCATTCACGGCAAAACAGATTTTTAGCATGTTCCCAAAATGGGAACGTTGGCGGTTACTGCTCCCTTGTTATAAAACATTTTGTGAAAATGAAGCAAAAACAGTTTCAATTATTTCATTTTTATTAGAAAGACAGAAGAAATGTATTCAATCATAAACTTGAATGTAGAAATGGAATAAAAACATTTAACCGTACTTGTACCCATCATAGCATCAAATGTTGATGATCCATGTACGATTTGAACAAAATGCTTTCAATAATGTAACAATGCAACAGTAAACTAGAATGACTCACTATATATTTCTGTGATCTCCACGCCTAAATGATAAGCTTTGATTTAATAACAAAAAGTAGTGTCTCGTTTCTTCATACACTAGGTGCCACTTCAATCACTGCTTGCGATACAAATCACTTCAGGCTTTGTGTAATCTTTACGTACACTGCACACAGTTCAGTATCGACTTCATTTAGCACTTGACACATCTTCCCTGCTTGCAGCTTTCATGGAAGTGATTTACTCCATCATATCGAACAAGGGCAGCAGAGGCACAGGCTGGTCCTCCTCGTCGGGTTCTATCAGTTTGACTTCAAAACAGTTCTTGAAACCTCCCTTCTGAGTGGAAAATAACACATCTCTTGGTTTGGGTTGGCCAATGAATAGCATTTAGACGCAGCAACAACTGAAAATTTCAAAGCATGAGCAAAAAGATTCCAACACCACCTCTTAGAGTGAATTCTTGGCGAGTGCTCATGCACGTGCTACATGATTGATGCACTTTCCTTAGTGTTGTCTTCACTATAATATTGCATCTCGATTTCGCCCCTAATTTCCTCGGACATGTAATTTTGATGAAGTATGTCATCATCTGGTTCTTCATCACTGCCCACACTTCAATCAACATATGTAAGAAATACACCGAGAACATCAATCCTGCTTCTGCGAATATTTTCTACCGCATCTGCAGCTGTGCTTTTTAAGCGATAACGTGATGTACGCGGCGATTTTCTGAAAACAATTAAACCGTTTTAGAAACAAAAGTTTTATTTAATCACTAATGATCGACAGGTAAAATGGAATATTTGAAAAATGCATGACTTGAATATACTTCAAAAATGCATGAGCAAAAAATTACATGTGAGAAATGTTCATATTAAAGATGAATCGATCAACCGCAACCACGTTACAACCGCAAGAAAACCCCTAATCGAATTACTGCAACCGCATTTCACCCCTCTGATCAGAACCACAACAACGGCAACCGCGGTTGTTGTTCAAAGTTGCGCGGTTGCGGTTGTGTAAAATGCAGTATCCTTCAAAATAATACTTCATTTGAGTTACACGCTAGTCCATCCATCCTGATACCAAATGAAATAGTAACAGCTATATCACCTCAAAATGATCTAAATGATTCTTCAATATGAAAATTTTTTGGATATTCCGAATCTAATGACGAGTATCGAAATTAGTATATTTGATGCACACCTTCACATTTGTGAAAATATCTTGAAAGTAAGGACAAAACTTCTCCGTAGAAGGAGCCGGGATCCATACCACTTTCTTTCGCTGAGATGTTTTCACGGAGCGCGGGCCACAAGCATGTAATGACAAGAGAGCCAACGAATCTCAATCAAGAAAGTGCATGAACAGGTTACATGTCGCTAGACAATCGCACAGTGGGCCGAGTGAAACCTGTCATGACACCGTACCCTCCACCGCCAACGTTCCCATTTTGGGAACATGTATTTAGTTTTCGTTTTTGATCAATTTTATAGAATGATTTCTCATTTGTTGCAAGTCTAATATAATTATTCGTCATTTTTCTTTCCCCGTTCTGGAGCGTGAAGAAATAACACATCACCATACACATTTTTTTCATAAAAACAACGAAGTAACTAGTGAAATAAATGATTTTTTTTAAGATGTCCCAAAAATAATAATTTCAGGTACACTTTCCAGAATTTTCTTCAATTTCAATGAAAATAGGAGAGCAAACATCAATGATCAAAAATTTCATTATACTGAGAACGTTTCGGGCTAATACCCATCATCAGCTCATTAAAAGAATCTGACATATGTCACTGAAATAGAAATGAACGTAAATCTACAAACAAATATAAACACGAAATCAAAAGTAAAATAAAATGAAAAATTAAAAATGCAGTAAACAACACGAAGTACAACTAAGAACCTATAATGCTAAGAGGGTATGAACTCAACTGGTTGTTGAGTGAAGGCTTGCATTTAAAAATGAGATGAGATTCTAAAATTCTAAGATCTAAAACACTTGAAGCTACACGTAATATTTTAAAATGACTAGAGTGAGGAGTTACATTGCACGTTTCTGCATGATCGCGAACAGCGGAGTGAGGTGGACGGGTCAATCGAACACCAGTACGGAAACTAACACCAACATGCTCAGAACATGCTTTTGTCAGAAACGTTCTCAGTATAATGAAATTTTTATCAGTGATTTTTGCTCTCCTATTTCGATTGAAATAATAATTTCATGTTACTGACAAAACTTGAGATTTCAGCTTAAAGTTTTGACCTTCTAAAGTAGAACTATAACTGGAAAGTCATAATGTTGTAGATCCACATAAAGCTATGTAACATTTTATGCATGTTCCAAAAATCGGAACGTTGGCTGGGAAAGGGTTAAAATAACTCAGGAGCTCGAAACGTTGAAAATATTTTCATTCGTTAACTTTCTTTAATATAATAATGAACCCCTTAGATACGTTGTCTTTGCACTTTTATTTATGCTTCGGATTCGCAAAAAGCAACCCGTTGATCCCCATCCATAACTCCAATTTGGGATCGGAAAATAAAACCCTACCTAAATCGCGTGGAACTCTTGGAGACACCCATAGAAAAAGATCTTCGACAAGAAGATGCGCTGGAGATAACGAGTAACCGAGACCTGGAACTAGAGCGAGAAAATGACAATGAGAGACAACCGAGGTAGGGGAATCTTCCTGCAGTGGAATCTTCACGGAATGACTTCATCAAAAGAAAATTTAATCAACCCTGTTGTACGTGTCAATGTTGTATTTATCCTACAGTTGCACGTGCACATGCAGTAGAGCACAGGTTTCCCACTTAAAGTTAATTTGGATTGGATTTGAAAGCTTCAGTGTGAAGACTTGAGCAGTTAAAAACGAGTCATGATAGTACGGCAAGGCAAAAATGAATCCTAATAGTTTTATTGAACGGACGCCGAATCCCGCGAGAGGGCCAGAGAAAGGAGAGTGCGTGGAGAACAGCGACGGCCAAAGCCCCACCAGCATTGTAAGTACTAAACAAATGATCATTTTGCAAAAAAGCTAATGATAAATTTACTAAATAAAATTTAGGTAAAACAACGCAATCTTAATTAATCCCATGCCGCAGAAATAGGGAGCTCACATGATCATGTACGTAAATTTTGAAATCGTTTCATGGGAAAGTTTAAATCATTGGTGAACATAGCTTTCGCAGGAAATAATGCACGGGCGGCTTGAGTTCAGTCGAAAATTTTAAAGCTTGAGCAAGATGTAGGAATGGATGCTTAAGAATAGCTGGTTATAGCTGTCCAGGAAACTTTTTACGGTAATAATTTCGTATCACCAATTATTGTTGGTTACAACGAACTTTGCAAACAAGGTCACTGAAACTATTGATATCATTGAGGGTAGTTTGTGTAACTATTCTTCATATATCGAAAACACCGATGAAACGTCTTTGTAGCGTCTTATGTGGTGAAACGTCCTATAATAATTCTAATAATAACAATAATGATAATAACTATTCTTCAATAAAACCCAAGTAGTTGAGAAACGGCACAATACTGTTCGCAACATAACAATAGATCGCCGACTGTCTCAAGCTTGAGACAGAATTTTTACTCCCAAAATATTCTCATCACCATATATGATTTGTCAGAGCTCCTCAATCCTCACATATCTGTATTTTCGGCTTTGTGGTTGATCTCACGTTGACTTCCCCCGACATAACTCTTGACCTGAACTTCGCACTACTCTCTTCAGTATTTTATTAGTGACTGGACAACAGCGTGACAAGAAAAACAAAACCGAGGAGTGGAACTTCAAGAAGAGTAATTGGAAAGAATACAGGAATAATACGCCGTGGAGACAAGATCATCTGCAGGAACTAAGCAAGTCACGCGATGACTATCGAAGATCTATAAATGTGATTCAGATGCACTGCAGAACAGGGATTCCAAAGTTAAGACTCGAGGTCACTATGCAAAACCTTGGGGGGTTCCTGAATGCAGAAGAGTGAGGTACAGCATGAGCGGGAGAAGCATTGCAGAGATTACAAGTGGCCGGGTGCTGTAGAAGACAAGGTGAAATGAAAAACAATGAGAACGGTAGCAACATTCACCTTCGGAGAGGAGCAGTTAAACAGCTGGTGCGGGTATGTGTCTTCGCTCAACGCCACCACACCGAGCAGTTGTATTTGAAGCAAGTTAATAGAATCTGTGACTGAGTCAAGAGACACATAAAAATATCTGAAGAAGAAAACGCCCTATATTCGTCAACTTTAGATGTAACACAAAAACTTTGAGAAACCTATGCTCACACTTCCAGCGATAATAACAATTCCAACGAGTTCCGCCGCTACGAACAGTATATCACACTTAACACAAACGACGAACCTTACAATATTAAATAAAAATAAAACATCGGCATCTACGGATGATTTATTTCCAATTCAAGCCTGATACAAATCACCTTGTACATTGGTTTTTCAAATGCCTTATAACTAACACCAGGACGCCATGACGCTTTAGGGTAGAGTGGGGTATTGTGCTTAGAATTTTTTTCCCATAAATTTTTTCTCCTATAACGGAGAAAATCGCCATCAGCACCGGGACTCGAACCTTCGTTTGCCCGCGCGGAGGCAGGTCCAATAGACACACGGCTATGGCGAGCACACGTTCATCATCGGCGAATTATGATCAAGAGTGAAAAAATTAAAACCAATAGGATTCGATAACATTAGTGATTTTATGGTAAAAAATATGCTGGACCACTCACATCAAAACCTATCAGAAGTCTACAATAAGAATGTATCTATCGCATATACAGAAGTCATCATACTGCCTATCTTTAAGCCAGATAAAGACCACATAGATTTAGAAATTATAGGCCCATCTCCTTGAAAAGATGTCTGTTCAAAACATGAAAGAAAGATATGCCAAAGATTAACAAAATAACTTGAAAATAACAAAATATTGACTGACTAAGAATGGGGGTACACACAGCAATGGCTCACAGCCGGCAATTACGTAATGGCAGTCGTCTTCGATCTCGAAAAGCTTTCGACATGACGTGGCGTCTTGGTATAATGAGGGATCAAGCGAGGATGGTCTTCAAAAGAAAGATTGCCAAACTCCATCGAGGAATTTCTGAAGAATCGCTCTTTCCAAGTGAAAGTAAAACTCCAACTATCGTTTCCTAGAGAACTTGCTAATGGTAAACCACAAGGTAGCACTTTGAGTGCCACCCTGTTTGCCATAAAATTTAGTTAATAATTATGGAAAATTCCTCAGGGAGTGTTTGGTTTACTATTTGTGAACGATCTACTTATTGCATTTACGGATTACCGTAAATCTAATGTGCAAGAAACTCGACAAGCAACAATCAAACTAGCTACACAATGGGCAAAGCATAACAGCTTCAAATTTTTAACTAACACAACAACTACAAAGCAATATTAAAAAGGATGTGAATCAATAGTATCAGCATGGTGAAAAAGTTTCTGCAGATTTATAAGTTCCTATTGAGAATTAAAAACTGGTTATTTTTGAAGAATTCATAACAATAACATCCTTGGACTTCCATGACTTGATTCCATTTGTGAGCGAGTTTACACATGCCTCGTTTGTAAAATTCTTTGGGTTTCTCTGCGAAATATGAATCTAACTCATTTGTAGTCTCTTCCCGTGAAGTTAACCTAAGGCCGTCTAAATGGTTCTGTAATCCTCGAAAAGAGCGATGATCAGGAGGGGCAAGGTCGGAAGAATTAGATGGATGGAGTAAAACCTCCCATTCAAGTTCTTCTAAATCTTTGGTCTGTCGCGCTGTTTGTGGGCGATCTCTAATATGTTCTTAAGTTGGGTTGAACATAGGTGTAAATAATGCAGCAAAATATGAATGAATTTTTGATAGTCTGAAAGAGAAAGATGTAAATTGCGCATTATATTATAAGTCAGCCATAGAAAAAGACATTATGTAAATTTAGATAATTTTGAATTCTTCTCTTCTAAATCGACCACAACTTTTGTACCAACCCGATAGTTTCAGCACTGCAACTGAAAAGCCAAAATATCCCGTACGTTAAGAATACGAAATTCCTTGGACTCGAATGGAGCAGAAAACTTTACTAAACATATTCAAAAATCCTACTTCAAACGTATTAAAAATCAGCAAAATGCAAAAATGATCTGAAGCTACTGAAATCTGTATACTCCTATTTATGGGGAGCTATAATCAAGCAATCTTATCCGCTCAAAGACTGACTATGGTTGCATAGTCTATGGATCAGTCAGCACAACAGCATTGAAAGAACTTGATATCATAGAATGAGGTAATGCGCCGTAGCTCAGCAGCGAGATATTTTCACAGGTATCATAAATATTTTCAATTTCAACTCCACATGTGAAAGAAACTCTGAAACTTCTTTTGATGATGTCAATGTTATAACTTCACTTAATTCATGTATTAATTTTGAGAGAATTTTATTTTATAAATCAATCTTCATTCATAAAATACAGCATGACTGTAAATAATTTCTTTTTAGTCGAGACTCCGCCAGCACAACACCTAAACATTATCAACGATGAACCAAAACTAGAACTGAGAAGAAAATAACTGCTTTGCGATACTATTTCAAACTCAAGTGTCATTTCTTCAACTCTGCTTATAACAGTACTATTGTTCATAACTAGCCGAGAACTATTCTTCAGCAGCCGCCAGCGCTCCTCGTAATCGGTTATCCTGAAACTCTGTCAAGTCATAAATGAGAAAAAGATTCCAAGGCACCCATATATCACACCTACTACGATACGTGGATTCCAAAGCTGCCGAATATGGAGAAAAAGCTAAGAACTTAATGAAAAGATGAAGTTGATCCAGCACTCATAATATACATGTACAAAGAAACAGCGGGCAATTACTATAATTTTACACTGATTTTTACGGAAGGCTCGAAGTGACAGACGGAGATTGGTGCATCAGCAGTGATGGGTAACATCATTAGAAGGATCTCACTACCGATGGTCGCAAACATAATAACAGCAGAGCATCATGCAATCAAACTAGAGGTCATCATAATTAAAATAACACAATTTGGTCACTTCAAAATATTCAGTGATTCAATGAGCTGCATGCAAGCTATTAACAACGATACCGAAGACAATCACCTTCTCATTAGGATTATGCTGGAGATGCATCAAATGATTTCAGACAAGAAAAGTAATACATCACCATCAACAGGATGCTGAGCCGCAGGGCATCGGTGCGGAGCGAAAGCGCGAACCAAGCAGCGAAGAAAGTAGAAACGAGACCGGTTGAATTTGCCCTCACACAATATATAGACTGTTTTCACTGATGAGAAAGAAAACAAATGAAATATTATATAATGAGAACCAGTCGGAACGAACCAACCTTGGGCAGAATGAAAACAGCCCTGAGAGGAGAGGTGGAAGGTGAGCAAGTAACAGTATAAACGACAAAAAAAGAGGATTTAACAGATTCCGATTAAAAGTGTCTTGATGTGCGACTATATACTTGCTGAACCCAGATAGCCTTGGCTTGAGACCAATGTAAGGATAGAGTTAAGGTGCAGTTTGAACGGTCAAACAAATCATGGAAGTATGTCCTGCGCTGCAGCAATCAAGAATACGAATCTTTTGCGGGAGTGTCGGTGGGAGCAGCGACGGTCGTTTGTTGAAAGAATGGTTGTCCAATACATAAAGCGCTGGAGAACTTGAAAGCAGTAAATGTATATGCAAACTTGTAAAATTCACCATTCAGTCGAGAAATTCACTTGAGAATATCAGACAATGCAAAATGTTATATTTTCAGCAAATCTATGCCAGATGCTTTGTTTTAAGATGGAAAACACAGCTCTGGTCGAAGAATGCAATCTCTTCAAAGTAAGGCCGCCGTTACACGATATTTTCGATGTCAATGTTAGGATTTATTCCGGAACGCTGAAGAGAAGCCGAATGCAGTGCGACCATTACTCGAAGTCGTGATAAAGATGTGCTGATTGGCATGTTCAAGGAAGGCGGGCCATCAGCTTTCAATATGACAACCACTTTAACTGTTCCTAGGAAAGGGTAATCTAATTTTTGAAATTCAATCTGAATAAAAACCACATCAGCGGAAAGCTTATTAATTTCTGCAGTGAGGATAATGAAAGCGCAATATGGCCGGGCTCGTTGCGTTGATGTCTCGGGGGTTTCGGCTTTGAGTGAGGCGCCCATTATAAATGGGTGGGCAGCTGTAACCGCCTAAGGGGTCCGGCTGCGTCATGTACACGGATGTTGCGTGCTTTAGTGCATGATGATCATGCAAAGATCAGTTAGACTCTTATACGTTATTTGGCTATAATAGTGATTTTGTCACAGTTGAAATTACTTTAGTGGATATGTTCTCTGATGAAAATTTCGATGATACCTTAGCAACGATTACCAAATACAGATCTTCACATCACTCACACATAACGCATGTTTTTTGTGTGAATGATGTGAACATTGGTATTTGAACTGTGAGACCATCGGTGCGGGATAGATTGAGTTACTGAAAACTTAGCAAACCTCTTTTAATACGTCTGTTACTCGAAGCTGCAATATCATAGCATTGGAGCCTTGTTATCAGCCAGTCTAATCCCCTTTCCTTAGAGTTATTCTCATAGGAAGAAGTCAGGAGTGGTTATTAAATGAGGAAGCCGTTGTGGCCATGGAACGTCACCAACACGTACGTGTAATTCAATGACCAGATGTTAGTGTTGCCACGGTTTCTCTTGCTGTATATGGTGTCGCCCCATCTTGCTGGAACCTTAAATTCTGCATGTCTAAATCCTCCAGCTGCGACAATAAATATTCCTGCATCATTTGCCTGATTATTTCCCTTTTCACTGCTAAGGCCGCACAATCAACGTCGTGGAAGAAGTATCGACCAATAATTTTTGCACTCGTGCCACACCTGTCAGTAAACTTCTGTACTTGAAGTGGTGACTCATGCATTATCCAAGGGTTTTCACTACATCAAAAACGGCAGTTTGGTTTATTAACATGTCCACTGATATAGAAATGGGCCTCATTAGACATGATTTGGTGTTAAGGGAAAATCTTATCATTTGTAAGGCATAGCAAAGCACGTGCGACGTCGTTTCTTCGTTGATGGTCTGCAAACTTCAACAATTGAGCCACTCGAATTTTGTATGTGAACAATTTTTAATCTCTACCTAGGATGCGATACAATGATTTTTGTGAAATTTCTAGTCGACAGGAACGTTGTCTAGTTCACTTTTTTAAATTTATTTGCAACACTCAATGAAACACGTTGAATACGTATGCATTTCGTGCCGATCTCGGTGTGCTAGAGCGTCTTTGTCTGCTGTTTAACCGAAATCTCTGAGTACTGAAATGATTGCGAAAATGGAATGTTTGGGAGGTTTTTGTTGATTTAATCTTTTTAACGATGTCCTTTTGTACTGCAACGAACGATCCGTTGTGAGAGATATTACTTTCCATTATCTTTGCTCGCTTGTCCTTGCTGTATTCGGCATTTTTGGGATGAGATATTTCTGTAAATTTTAAGTACAAAATATGCTCCCAATCCTCACCATCGATACGGAATTAAACTTGAAGATTTTTCTCCCGTTACGCATGGAACGCTTTTTCATAGGTGTATTAGTTATCGTATAATAAAATAATGTTCAAAATGGTTAAGTAACTTTTGTGCTACCTAGTATAAGCTACTTACTTTAACTGAAAATGCATAAGCCAATACCTTAACCAAAATTAAAATATTTAAAACATTTATTCGAGTAAAAACTGCTTAACCTTCAACAATTGGAAATTTTTTTACTTACATTTCCATCATTAGAACCACTATTAGTAGACTGGCTATGGCATCAGATTGTCGTCGACTTCGCAATAGGGACAGAACTGCCACTCGACTGTGAAATACCGAAAACACCTGTCAGAAATTCGACTGAAAATTAGATATATCAGCATTTTCATTCAGCGGTAGTACATGGGACAGGGCAATAAATAATTAAAGGTTAAGCCACGAAGTTATTTACATTTGATTGGTTTTTGAAAATTCACTCAATCAGCAGGTCCAACTTCTACAAGGTTTTTCACAACTATCTCTTACAGTCCTCGCGTCTCAGTGCCTTTGAGTCGTTAATTACGCAAATGACGTTGAGCTTAAATCTCATTGTCGGATCTTATTGCTTGAGACCTATTCAAATGCATCAAATTAATTTTCAATTTTAACTCCATATGTGAAAGAAACATTGAAACGTATTTTAGGGATGTCAATGTTATAACTTCAATTAATTTGTGAACTAATTTTGAGACGATTTCATTTTATAAATCAATCTTCATTTAACCCATTCCGTACCATCGGGACTTTAAAGTCTCACTTTTTTAACATAAATATTTCAATGCTTTTCGATGTTTTTCACAAACATTGATATTATAGTGGCCGATAGAGATAGAAGAACTCATTATTTATAGACTTACAGCCCGAAGTGACGTCAAAACGAAGATATGTTCGGAGCGGCTGAAAAGTTAAGTTTTCTCTTATACAAGTGAATAATTTTAACTAATGGTTTTGTGCTCATTGACAGGTCTTGTACCAAGAATTTATCCATAAAAAGTTTTATTGTAAAAAATTTATTTATGTGCTGATAATCATCAATTGAAGTTTGTGGGACTTTAAAGTCCCGGTGGGTTTCCGAGGGCTCAGTGATTTTATTTTTTTGCGCTTTTTCAAGTCTTCCTTTTTTGACCAAACGTTCTATTATGCAGTATGATTGTTTCAAGTCGAAAAAACTCACTAAAAATGAAAATCTAGACCTGCTGTTCGCCCCCAACGACGTGTTGGAGGCAAATAACAAGGAGTCCCTAGTGTCCCTGCAATCAACCGCCTGATCAGATTGGCGACACTGACTGTGACGAGGATAATGAGTATGTCCAACCTGTGAACCCAGATGTCCCGCCTCGCTTCATTCTACTTGCTCCTCCTGAAGTGGACAACGTGATCACCAAGACGCCCAAGATTATTAGCATGAAGGGAATTGATACTGACGACTAGGGTGACACCAGTCCCCCCAGAGGGGATCACTTGGAAGATAACGAGACAGAGAGCAGAGAGAAGGAGAGTAGTGAGGCAGTTGATGCAACTGCTTGTCGAGGAAGAGCTGCACATGCAGCCCGTCGTACCCGAGGTGGCCGTGCCCTTGAGGGCAAAATACCACAGGCTGCATCAGCCTAAGGATGACGGCTGGGATAAGAAGGACAAAAGGAAGGTTGACACAGGGATCCTTGAGTTCAAGTTGGACGAGAATGACCCAAACTGGCAGCACCTTCAAAGCATCGTTATTGCCTCTCCCCTACGGTTCTACAAATAGATGATGCCAGGCGAGTGCATGGAGCAGGTCGTTGAGCAGCCAAGGCTCTATGCCGAGCAGCCCAAGAGCAAGACATGGGCCAAATGGCAGAACGGTCTAACCGTGAACAACGTGCGTATCGTCGAGGGAGGTCATGCTGCTCTCTGGATACAACTCTTTGCCCTCCCGCCACCTCTACTGAGAGCAGAGGGACGACGTGTACCACAAAATTGTTGCGTAAAACATCAGAAAAACCAAGTTTGAAGGATTCTCAGTTGCCTTCACTATGCCAACAATGGTCAAGCCAACGATGTCAGGTAAAAGGAAGTCTGGCCAATCTTCAACAACCTCAACAAACAAGCCTCCAAACACACCAACCTCATCCGTTTTTTTTCCGTCGACGAGTCAATGATCCCCAACTCTGATCGCCAGCCACAACACAAAGCAGTTCATCAGGGCAAGCCAATCAAGTTCGGCTACAATGTGTGGGTCATCTGCTCAGCTAACGGCCTGGGTTTGTACTTCGAGCCCTACTTCGGGGCCGACACCTTCATCCTCGACATCGGGCCCGGACGGGGTCCTAACATGGTAACGAGCTTAGTTGAGAAGGCCGGCGTGCAGCGTGGCTCTGCGATATACTTCGATAACTTGATCACCTCCTTTTCCCTGCTGCAAAAATTGTCAAACCTCGGCATTGGCGGGACAAGGACCATTCGAAAGAACAAGCTCCACCGCGTGTCCCTCCCCGATGCTAAAACTGCCCAGAAGATAAAGGGGCGCCTCTAGGTGTGTGTACAAGGAAGACGAGGTATATACGGTCTAGAGGGAAAACAGGCTGTCTCAGTGGCGACCAACATCCACAGCGTGACCAACAAAGCCGAGGAAGGGGCGATGAACCCACCCAAGGATAAGCCAAAAGGAACTTCAAGGAAGCCTGCGAACAGGTGACTGACGTTGATCGCTCATCAACGAGCAGGTCAGTAAGTAGACCCTGTACCACTGGATGGTGGCCCTGTACCGCTGCTCAGTCAAGAAAAAGAAGTGGTGGTTTGGCTTAGTCCCCTGGTCCATCAATGTAGCGGCCGTAAACGCATGGCACCTGATGAACATGGCCCTCAAGGCACATGGCATATCCTTCAACAAGCGTCAGCACACCCATCTCAACTTTGTCATGAATCTGGTGGAGGGGCTCGTCAGGTGAGACGGTAAGTATTCCCTCACCCTTCACCCTAAGTCGATGTGTGTGTCTGCGCCGCTGGACAATAAGCTGAAGATGTTCACGAAACCCTTCACCGACGTGAGGTACTACAACGTCAGCCACCGCATCAAGAAGCACGAGAAATGGCACAGGGGAAGGTGCAAGAAGTGCACAGAGGACGCACTTCTGTCGCAAGGGCGCACAGAAGTGCGCCCTTGCGACAACAGGTCCACTTATTATGCCCCAAGCGAAATATTTTCCTCTATATCGACTGCTTCTGGGAGTTTCACAACGAGTAATACGAGTCGTGCAGCAAAATGTTGTGTATGTGCAATTTATTTTCAAAGAGGTAAAATGCAGCTTTTTATTTTTCAACAAAAATAAACATTTTATGAGACTATAATTTGTGTTCAACAAGTAAAAGTGCAGTAAAATGTAGTGTGTGTGCAATTTCATTCCTACAGTAAACAGGAAACTCCATTTCAATCGCTTTATTCATCCTTAGAAAGTTCTGACAATGAAGGAATGAACCCTCGGAAACCCATTGGGACTTTAAAGTCCCACCTCGTAACACGTTACTTAGAGCTCGTAACGCGAAATCGCTTTGTTTGTCTCTTAATGGGACCTAAATTATTACTGCAGTAAATTTCACCAATCTGGATTAATTATTTCGATGGTGGTACGGAATGGGTTAAGAAAGACAACACAAATTTGAATGGTTTCTTTTTTAGTCGAAGCAGTGCACTTATGAATTTATATTTGCGTGAAAAACTATACATTCTTGCCTTTGACTAGGAATGTTTCGGAAATGATCCGTAGTTATAAAATTCTGGTTCAAAATAAATCTAATTTGCAAATTTCATATTGCAACATCAGCATTTTTTTCACTAGGTTCAAAATTATTTAACATTCAAGCGCAAGTTGATTGTTAACCAGCAAAGTTCGTCATAACTATAATTTTCAAGGTATTCTAAAAAATCTGCCTAGTTGAAATAATGAGCTATACAGTTCTCAACTTAATTTTTCGTTGCTATTTAAAGGGAGGAAAATATTTTAATGAAAAAAAATCATCTGTAAAACTGAAAAAAGCCTCATTTGACCATAACAATTGCTCATCATGCAATTCTCCGACATAGATTTAACGTCAATTTAACAAAAGAGATATTTAGCTATCCTGAGATATCACTCAAGCCAACTCCCATGATAATGAAGTCTATTATATGGAAAGTATCAAAATAATTAATTCCTTAGCAGCAAATGCGCAAAAATTGACCATGACTCAAAATACTTTTGCGACAAATTAGAAGCTTTCCAGCCTAAACTTTAGAAATTATTCAGGATTGAACTTCCATTACTAGCCTCCGTCTTTTTACTGATGAACAGGAGTTAAACTCCAGCTGTGCCGCTCCTATCTCCGGTTATTTATTCATTTTCTCTTATCCCAAAAACCTTACTTATTCAATCGAAATTTAAGCAAAAAGTATTTTATCCTAATATGCATCCATGCAGAGATGTTGTTTTTTTAAAGTCGGCTCAAACTCAATTAAGTATCCTCCAGTAAATAGGGTTAATACTTCAACACTATATTGCTTCACTATCCTTATATTCTGCTTTATACCGGTGTTGCTGCGCATTTTCTGAATGTTCATTAGGTTATATTGACAATGATAAATTTCTTTAACTGAAAGGATTTGTTTAGATGTAGGAGAAGGTTTGTTGTTCAGTGTTGAGCTTGTATTAAATTATTTTTAAAGATTTAACTCACACTCACCTGAATAAAGATTTCCTCCTATATAACGAATAGATTATTTCGTAATGTGTTTTTCATTTTTTTTCCTTTGCTAGCTTTGCCCTCCCGTGTTTATATCTAAATAACTAATTTTGTATTTTGCTTCGTACTGCAACTGCTGCTTTCATGCTCCAACTCTTTGGTCGGCTAATTTTGAGCGAGATAAATGCAAGCTAAACTACTGTAAGTGAACTCTCTCCAATATCATGTCTCAAAGTCTTGCATCGCTGCTCAGCCATCAAATTCGCTGCAGAAATTTTATATCGAGGATATTAAAGCAGAATATTTTTTTAAGGATGAAAAGCGTTGAATCGTGAAATTAGCACTCGAAAGACTTTTTCATGCTGAAACAAAAGATAAAATGCGTTAAACTTCACTCAAGACTGCTAAAGCGATTTTTCACTCGTGACGATAATTTCCTGGCTAATATCGAAACTCTCGTAATCTCAATCTAGCCGTTTTTTAAATATTATAAAACTGAATTAAAATGTATTATTGCACTAGGTTAAAAAAACTATTACTTGAGATGCATTATGAACGCCAAAAAAGTCTAAGAAAAAATGATTTTTAAACTTACAACAAACTATGGATAAATATCCGATGACTACACAGTCAATGCTCGAGTCACATGTACATCATTATATGCTAGCCTCAACTTACGCGACAAAAATAAGACCCAATTATTCAAGTTAGTTTTTAAATTGTTAGATAAGAGTAACAGGAAATAACTGAAACAAATTTTAACCTAAGTTATGTGAAGTTGGGATGTGATGATGTGCTACTAGGGACCAATTACTTGAGCTACGAGACTGACAGAGATCACTTCAGTTTGTTGAACAACGTTGAGAATTCCATTGAAGTTCCACAGAGGCAAATGAAATTAAAATGAGTTTTTTTCGAATAAACGTTGACTGACGTGAATGAAACGAAATAACAATCTAAAACAGCATTTCCTTGGAATGAACATCCATTCATTTGTGCATGCATATATGTACTAAAGATATTTAAGGGAATTTTTTTTGCGAAACAGATTGGTGCATGACGAGGTATTGAAGGAGGTTTACTCTCAGAAATAAATAGCCACACACAAACACAGGGTAGCCAATCATTTACCGGGGTTTTAGCACGAATGTCAAGCGGAGAAAAAGTAGCGCATCGTCTCATATTGAATGTTGACTTGGAGATAAAATCCTCTTTAGGTCAGGATTTGCTGATGCTAAACTACGTAATGGAGGCATTTCAGACCGTCAGAGGGAAAAATTATGTAATAGAATCCATCACCGATATCTGAAAACGTAAATGTAGCCATTTTATTCAGGTATTAGAGTATGTTAAAAGTTGATTTGAGCCTTTCTAACCACAGAAAATGTGTTCTCAAGCGAGGGATGAGGAAAGTACCATTATGTACAGCATTATAAGAACAGGGAATCAAAGCCTAAAGTGAGTCGAAACCCTCCGCACACAAACAGCAGGACTGAAAGAAGTTTTTGAAACAAGATAACGGTTGGTGAAGAAAGTAATTATAATTGACCAGAGAAAAATCAACAATGAACCAAAAAAAGATAGTCCATTACGAAACATGGACCAATTAACGAAGTCTAATATTAAAACGGAGCTATTATTTCGCCTACCAAATTTCAGCTCAGGACATCTTCCCTGTAGGAGCGCCCACAAACATTCATGCACTTTACTCTATACCAGCAAACAAACGCATGAGTTGAAAACAAGCAGTTTTTGACAAGCTCGCGTCGCATCTAGTGTACTGCAGACAAAAATCGCGCTTCCCATGGCTATACTTCAATAGGAGTGGTTAGAAATCGCATAAGCCGGGAATATTTTATCCCATCGTTCCTTGAATGTCTTTATTAAAATGTTCATGTTAGGTTTACTCGACTGTATTTGTACACTTCAAAATTAAGAAAATTTTAAGCGTTAATGATTGACACAATCAAAATATGAGATTAGAATGTAGATTTTTTAGAAATGATCTCTACACCATGATCTCCCTAAGCCACCCTTTTTTAAATATGCTGAATTGTATGAAAACTTCAATTCATACAATGTGCACGACACACAATTCACACGTACGCAAAAGTTCAATTCATACAATCGTGAGAATAGTATGGAAACTGCATATCCCACTACTTGAGAAAATCAATCCCAAGGAATGATACGAAAAATATGTTCAAAGAACAAATTTGTAGTATTGCCTACACAACATCTTTTTCAATAAAAACCTTTCTTCACGAGTTTTTAATTTACAAATGATATCGTGTCACATGACGATTACTTAAGTGAATTTTTTATTACAGCTGAAATATTGATCGCCCTCGAAAACACCTTGCTATAGAAACAGATCTACAGTATATGGTGGATTTATTAGCATGCATTATTGTTTAAGTTTGAAAAAATATAGACTCGATGAAGTGTCGAAAATTGAATACACCTAACATCTATTCTAATTCAAGATATTGTATGAATAGCTAATGATTATCTTTAGTAATCACTTCACTTTTTTTCTTTTCTGACGCAGTTGCAGCCATCTGATGTGTATGTTTTGGCATTTCTTGTGTTCGCTTGCCTCGTCCAAGAGCTCCCTTCAACAAAAGTGAAGAACTACACGCGGTGAACACTATACCCGGTCGCCGCGGCATTCGTTCCAGGCCCTGGCATAGCGTGTTCTGATCGCTCTCCAGTTTCCATGATGCAGAGCTCGAAAGGGGCCGAGATTTGCATACTGGCATATGGTGTCGCTTCCTATGGAATTCTCCTATCCCTCTAGAAAATAATAGACTGTGTTTACTCCCTCCCAAGTCTGAACAATGGCTTCTTTTGCGGAGGATATCGGAGAGGCTGAAACATACGAGTGGTTTTGTTAGCTCCTGCGGACACTGCTTGCCCATGAAGGCAGCGCGGCCTTGTACAAAGAATACATGCATGGAAGAGGTCATGCAAATGATAACCATGGATGGAGGTTAAACCGGCACACTTGTTCTTTTCTTTTTTTTCTACGTGAATTGGTAAAATTTGAATACCTAGTACAATGAATTAAGTCATAAAACAGAAAAGCTTACGCTAAATTATTTGTGATATTGACAACTCAGTTTGAACTGACACCTCTGAAATTTTGCTCCGTATTGGGCAAAAAATCATCAGGACAAAACCGTGAGCACTGAAAGACGTTGAAACTGGTTTCATAGAGTTGCTGAAAACGAATTCGTTAGTGGAGATGTCATTCATGGGCAATGAATGTTCTAATTATGTATTTATGAATGTATGGGCAGGTTTGATGAGTTTCTTCGGTGTTATCAGGTATTTCCTTTTTAAGTTGAGAATGTAAGTATGAAAGTTATTAAAACGTCAGAAAGAAAAGATCAATTTTTATGGGTATTCTTAAAATTAGAGAAAAGGGGATCGAGAACGTTTTTTTAGTTTTCATCTCTCCCTGGCCGGCACCAACACTGTGATATATTTCACCACATACAGGAGAATATTGATATTTAACAGTCATAGACGGAGAGTTTCTTTTACTTAAAATGATTCTGATTTCATTCACATTTCCTTCATTCTAAATCTTGGATCTTTCATTTTGTTATTTGGTTTATGTCCTATTATGTTAAGATCAAAGCTTTGCGCAGTCCGATCCATCAAAAACATATGCTCCTCGTTTAAATTAATTTTTTGTTTTTGGCTGTCATCACTGTTTGACAGAGAGCATATTGTAGATAAAACCGATTGCTGTTCATTAAAAACTCAAAGTTATCGCAACTTAAATTTTATAAAGTTCGCTTTGCTCGTCAGCATTCAATTTGCCACGCAACTTCTCCAGATGTCTTGTGCTGGCAACTTAAATATTCACAAATCTCTGGACTCTTCCACGTCCGAAGTTACAAATTTTCATTGCATTGAGAGAAATATTTCTCATTCAAATTTGGAGGAAACTTGAAAACAGGAAATCACTCATAAACATTGAGAGAAACGCATCTTTTACCGGAGGGATGGAAGGGGATTCAAACTTATCGCACTCCTATTTAATGTAAGATTTACCCATTAATCTATTAACAAGCAAGATAAGATAGGTTTTTATCTCCATTGAATCGAAAAGTTTTAGCCCATATAAGTTAATACAATCCATTTTTTTCTCGTTTTCCAAGTGCCTAATGAACAATCCCAAGAGACAATGATAGTTGCCCTCCGATCGAGCCCGAACCCGTTTAAACATCTGGGAAAGTCAAACACTGAAGCTAGTTCCCTTTCCTCAACGAGAAAAAAAACAAGCTCAGTAGGGCTTCGAACCCTCGATTTATCTATTCAGTGAGCGGACACTTTATTACTGGTAACGTTGGCTACTGGACGCTCACGTTGTGCGTATAATGCCTATGGCAGTTGCCTTTCCGCTTTTATGAAAGTAAAAAAAAAAAAAACACTGAAACATTCTTAAAAGCCATAAGGATGGTCATTGGTCATATTCTTCACACTCCCCTTCGTTGAGACTTTTTTCTGTGCTTCTTTCAGTTAGTTTTAAGTTTTTCGCCACTACAAAAGCTATGTGGCCTTTACTGATTGGAATGCCTCACTACCTACCTTCGACCGGACGCTCCCTATATCTCTGGTACATTTCATACCTGCTCACGAGAACCCATCGCCCACTGAGGTGAGCCGAAAATTGCATATTTTCCAAACTCTGTCTCTACCTAAGTTATTGACCGAATTGAATTATCTTTGTTGTAGAACAAAGATAGACAACTTTTTTTACTAATTTAACTTCAGACGTTGCCTTCACTTGGCATCAAGTCGTTGAGGGGTGTGGTTACGGATTTTTTGCAGCTGATTCTCAAACATGGCCACCAATAGGTATGTTGATAGCAAAATCTCACAAAGTATTTTATGTTTTGAAAATGTTACTTAGAAATATTTAAAAAAAATATTAGTAGTACGAATGTGTGATTTTCAGTGCAATTGCAGTGATAGTGAGGAATTTACTAATGAATAAATATGGTCGCCCACTTGAGTGGGCGCTGGACGGACGCAGTTACTGTAAAGGATATTGACGCTTGCTTGCCCGCCACTTCTTTCTAGTTTTTGGTAACTAATGATACTTCATGTAAGACATTATCATTCTCGCAAATGACACATTTTTTTCTCTCGTATTGGAAATATATGATTATTAGCATGCTCAATTTGCGATTTTTTCACCAAAACTTTCAAGAATGTAGAAGATGCTGTGGCCTACCTCTACACTTTGTCGGACGAAGAAGATGAAGCTGTCAAGTACGACATTGTTCTTGAGCCACCAATGGAAGGAGCAGACTCAGACGTAGACGAAATGAATAACGACGATGTAATTGTGGAAGAAAATGTAAATCTTTTGGGAAGCGGTGTGCTCGCCATGCCAGCCAATATCACACTAAATACTAGGTCAGAGGAGCTACAAGAAATGGATGTAGGTATCAATGGAACTGATGACTCCAGTCTGCGAGGCTATGATACAAAGAAAGCTATAACATCTCAAAAAGCCACAGAGAAGATAAAAATGGAGAAACTTTCATTCAGTTTGGCAAATAAACAATTCCGCAAGTCAGATGAAGCATTTTATAAAGACAATCATCTCCCCTCTGTAGTAAATGAATGGAAGACCGAAAACAGTGATCCCACAGACGTTTTCAAACATTTTTGGAAGGACATAATTAAATTGATTGTGTTGGAATCAAATACCTACCTACTACAGAAATTTGGAAAAGAACTAATTCTGAAGAAAGAAGAGATGTACCATATTTTGGGCGTTCCAATTCTCTCTAGCAACGTAACAGTGCCAAATCATCGCTTATTCTGGTCAACAAAGGCAGATACAA
The DNA here is from genome assembly GCA_014220935.1 of Platorchestia sp. MABIK. Taxonomy (NCBI): domain Eukaryota; kingdom Metazoa; phylum Arthropoda; class Malacostraca; order Amphipoda; family Talitridae; genus Platorchestia; species Platorchestia sp. MABIK. Next base: position 48,149 of record JACJUY010003532.1, read on the forward strand.
GACACTTTGCTGTGGCTGAGTGTGGCATGTCTTGAAATTGGTATGAACAAATTATGGCAAGTTTACACTCTGTTGATAACACATCCATTGCCACTACTGACCGTCTATTCAAAGTGAGACCTCTGGTGGATCATTTCAATGAAGTATTTGCTAAGATGACTGAGCCTCTTCCCAACATATGGGCCATAGATGAAACCATAGATCTTTGCAACGGCAAAGAAGAATGTATGAGTGTTGGCGAGACTGTAGTGTCGACCATGGCTCTAAAAGTTCTACCAGTAGAAAGCCATGGCTTTGTTGACAACTACTTCACTCTTCTGCCACTTCTGGAAAAGTTCGAAATTTCACAAATTAAGCTCATAGGAACAGTCACAAAAGACAACATTCGTGGCGTGCCTATCACGAATGATGAGTCTGAGGTGCAAGAAGTTAGTCTGAAGTCTTCGTCGAAGAGAAGAAGAATCTTACTGTAGTTCACTGGCAAGATAACAATGACATCATTGTTGGGACAAACATCATGGACAGTGCTCTGGCGCTGGGCAGCTGCATTCGTTGGTCTGCCAAACACAAGAAAGTTGTAAATGTGCCCCAGCCAAAGATCATACAACACTACGACAACGGTATGGGTGGCGTCGATTTGTTTGACCAGTTCAGAGCAAAATGGAGAGTTGCTTTTCGCAAACGGGTATGCCATTATCCAATCTTTCGATTCCTGTTCAATGCAACAGTTGTAAAGGATTGGGTGTGCTTTAGGAAAATAAGGGCAATGACTCAACTGGAATTTACCCAAGAAATTGTTTCTAGCTTGCTAGTTCCCTCAGTCAGCCTGACTAAGAACCATGTTTCACGTCATATTAGCAAAACAGGAAGATATGATGGCATGAACCACAATGTTGTAATGGAACCGATACAGCGACGATGTGGCGTATGTAAAAATAATGTTCGCCCTATGTGTAGAAAGTGTGACATCGCTTTCCACATTGAGTGCTGGCTCCAGTATCACGCTCCTTGAATGTCGTTCAAAGGAACAGAATGTTGATCTAGGTAATTATGCAAGTAATTTCATCATTCATACATGACAAACGGAGCAGTGTTTTATATTTTATTTGTTGCTCAATTTCAAAAAATTCTGAAATGAGGAAATGAATTCATTATACGCAAAGTCAGATATATTATTTTTGTTTTTAGTTTTCCATGAAATTTGTGTTAAATAATAGTTTGTTAAATTTATTACAAGAAAAAAGTAATTGGCTCAATATACACGCATTGAAATGTAGTAATGTTTGCATGAGTGACACAAGTTTGCACCTGTATCCAAATGACAGCGAGACCCCTCTAATGCCCAGCGCCCACTCAGGTAGGCGGCCTGTAACTACGATGAAAAATAACATTTTCAGATTCTAACTTTATATGCGTCATACTGGGACCAAATAGAAGTAAATTAGGAAGTATTATCGACATAGGCCAAAAATTCGTTATTATGGGTTCTCGGATGTATATTCAGCGTTTGAATGTTTGAGTAGATGTCTAAGCTTACTAATTGAGATATTCGAAAATCATAAGCTGGAAGTTTTTACCGGTTACATATACTCTCTAAAATATTACTCATATTTATTATTTACACTATTCTAACAGAGAGTGAAAAAAATATTATGTACATTCCATTTTCAAAATGCGAAATGTATAAAAATCATCAGTAGTTAGCATGCACAACCGGTACTGGGTAAAAAATGTATATACGTATTCCAATTCTTAGACCAAAACCTAAAAACATTTATGAAACTCTATCTGAGGGCCTGTATACAGAGTAACTGTTACTTTGTTGAACAAACTTCAACTTGAAGTTGAGTTAAAGGCTGGAAATGCTTTCTTAAAAAGTTACTGGGACGATCCTATAAGTGGGTTGTTTGCTTGTAAAACATCAAGCTTTGTTTTTCACAATTTGTATTAGTTACGAGCGCGCGGAACCAGACTATACAGACTCGAGCTTTGCTGCCCAAACTAAAATAAAGAAGAAACTAGAGACATAGAAACTAGAACAGTATTGCTTGCATTCGTCGTTCATTTGCCCAGCGCGATGGTATTCAGACTTAACGCGTTGAATATTAATTAATGTTTATTTACCATGAAGTATTTCGTAGATATATTTCATTAAATAATTGTACCAAGAACTGAGAGGAAAATATCGGTGATCAAAAGGAATTCGAAGTAGTGATTTTTAACGACGGTGAACATTGTTCCAAATAAGACTCATGAATATACTTCAAATCTAACTCTCGACGATATTTGCATTAAAGGCTAAATGAGCTACGAGGCTTCTATGGAAACCCATCATACAAAGAACAAATTCTGCGGAAAATTATGATAGGTAACATGGATACTCATGTTTCTAACTTATAACATGAGAAACATAAGAAAAATTGTTAAACTGAAAGCCTAGTTGAAAGGAATTACTGGTTGATATTCGGATCATCTTTTTTTTCTTTACTCTGCTTTTCTATTAAGCTGTTTTGTTTGAAATTTAGAATGCCCAGTTTACACAGTAAATAATCGAGTTATAAACGTTATATTGCTTCAATTTTTCTTTACTTGTGTCATTTATTTTATCTTCAATCACCGAAAAAAATTTTTGCCTCTCTAAGTGTCTCATGGCTGTTCAGGTGTCTCATAGATAGCCAGAACATCTCAAAGAGAGAGCAGATATCTCATCGGAAGTGCGACCCTTAGATGAGCGCTAAGTGTGTCAAAGTGCTGCCTATGTTTTACTGGCAATGATAATGTAGTGGTTTAGTCACCCAGCAGCTTTGACACTAGTCATTCAAAGGTAACGTAAATATAAGATGTAATAATTTAATTTCTGCTATAAACGTTCCGACTCCTAGTAAAAGTTTCACCCTTAGAGACTACAGTAGAAGGTAATGCAAGACCGCTACCACACTTAGCCGAATAAAGCGAAATGACGCAGGTAGTACCAGCAGGTCTTACAACTGATGATCACAGCAGTTTCTGCTACTGCTCTCGATAACATTCGTGAACATTTCAAATCAATTAACTGTGAAACTACAGGCTATGTGAGCGTCAACCATGCAAGGCAGTGCAATGCTACGCTCAATGTCCGTAGAGTTTTCTGTGAGACACCAGTTATAAATGCGTCAAACTGAAGCCCAAGTATCACATCGATGAGACACTGAAGCATTTTTAATGAAACACAGGAGCATCTCTAAGTCGGGTTTGGATACACTGGTATGTATCCTAATCTTGAGCGTCTCATTGATGTTACATCTGCATATCTCGGTTTTAGGACAAACGTCAGATGCATCTAGGTGTTTCAAACTAGAGCTGTTATTTCTTTCAGTGTTGATGTTTCATTTATTTAAAGATTTGTGCGCATCTAAGATACAAGTCTACTTTTAAAAGCAGAATAAATAACGGTGTCATAAATATTCCAAATGTAGAATTCAAGAACTTGATATATATTAGCATAGACGAAGCTACTTTGCTTCATTAATTGCTTTATTTAGATTTGAGAAACATGGCCCCATTGGCTTGTTTCTTTTTCTTGTCGTATAGCCATGCTAGCATAAATTTCTAAGTGATATTCTGAACTTTAATAAATTGCGAATTTGTTAATGAACTTTCCATAGAAAGTTAGTAGTGACCTTATAGCTTTAGACCCTCCACATCAAAAAGGTGTACCAAAATGTAGAAGATCCAAAAGAAGGCGAGGTTATTAAAAGTGCGCACGAATGTGCTGTTTACAATCTGTATCATATTCGGATACTAAATGTGAAATTAGAATTAAAATTTCGTGACTCAATCAAAACTTATGATGAAAACAAGCTAATGATTCTAATGAACATGTTGATTGTAAACAGGCATTTTACCAGCAGTTTTCAACAGGAACGTGTATATCACGAACTACAAATTTTTTGCATGATCTAAAACTGAAGTTGACATTAGCTTTGTAAATATAATGTGTCTTTCTTGTCTTAAGAGGATATCACTCAGCAGCCCCTAGCGCTACTTTCTTTGGAGTCCTGCCGTTGTTGATCAAATTTACCTTACATTTTCGCAGTCTAGGGCCTTGAAACTTGAAGCTTCTTGAGTGAATCCTATGAGTTGGTTTTGTTTCAGAGGAAGTATTGTCCAATGCTAATATTTTGTAAGTTGATTTTTATCCGTGCTACGTCCTGCTTCTATGCAGTTTTCAATACACGGATGTATCTATGCGCTCTACTAGATTTTAGGGCATTTCTGTAAAGGAAATGCTTGATTTTGTAACAAAGTTTGATGGTAATGGAGGGTTTCAAAGGGATGTGATTATTTAGTTTTTTTAAGCTTTCGTTTAGTATTTTTTACACAACTTTTAGCAGTCAGTCTGCGTTTTTTCAGCGTAAGTCATTATGCAAGTGCGTAATTTTACCAACAAAACGATCTATGTCATGTATTTTTGTGTTTATACATGTCGCTTTCGGCAAGGTCCAGAGCGAAACGAAATTTCATTTCTTATGTATTCGGTTTGTAAAAGAATAAACTCAATGATTGTGTACTGTGATAAGCAAGGAGTATAATTTTGAATCAAAATGATTTCACGTTACTGTTCATCAAATATTGTGTGGAAGAGGCGCATGAACAGATCCTTGAGCGACCCCATGGGTTAGTTTTAGCAGTCATGAAATGAAATTGCTGGCCTACTTCTTGTTTACAGATTCCGAGGAAGGATTCCAAACCTTTCGTGAGAAAGACCTTCTTGCCATTATGGTATGTCTTAGACGAAAATATTTTGTAATCTACACAATGAAATACATTTTTCTTCGTAGAGAGAAATATAGAATACTAGTTCCCTACCATCATTTCATGAACTGAAAGATTGTACACGGTGAATATGGGTTTGAGTTGTGAATTTTGGAATCACACACCGGTTCACATGTCAAAAAGAAATTAATTTTTCCCCAGATATGGTTTCAATTTGATGAACATTATGTTCTCGAAAGTATTTCTACAACTCGGGCGTGTAGTATTTTCTCTGAAGAGAATGATGCAAACTTTGTGATCACTCTTATAATAGAGTGACTCGAACCACTTTCAACGAAATAGGAACGATGCCAAAAGACAGATATTAGTTGATTATATCGTCGTTAAAAGTGACATTAGACAGCTTTATAGTAAAAACTTGAATTTTGAACGCATTTTAACCGGCAAAATATTATTATGTATTTCAGTAGAATCGAAAAACAATCATAGAAAATTGAAAAACAATGATAGTAACACGTGACGGAAAGAGTTATTTGAGTTTAAACCTGTGAAGTGGAATGAGTAATTTATTAATCTTTTTTAACGTTTTCAGTACTTGTTTTCCGTAAATTTATGAAATATTTATTACACATGTCGGCAGTTATTTCTTCGTCTAAAGTACGTCTAATGTACAGTTGTTTCTACAGTTTGTTTATGATTTACATCTTCTGCTAGAGGATTTGGATCAGAATTGACTTGTAATGGATATCTACACAAGGACCTATTTACCATCCAAGGAAGAAGCGTAAATTATTGCAGTTATTTTGACTTCACATTAATTTTAAATCTTCAAGCATTTTTATCATCCGTATCATATTCCCGAAAGCTCGAATAAATATTCAGGTAGGGATCAGTCAGAGTGTTACGTCACGTAAATAACGATTGTAAAACTCAATTCAATTCGATTCCCAAAATTAAAATTCCGCCACCAGATATTCTACGAGGCACCAATTCCTTACCAAAAAAAAACATTGATATTTTCACCCAATTGCTATCGTTATAAAAGGAGAGTTCAGCGTTCTCATGAAGCCTCTTCAATTACTTTTCAATGAGGCATTGTGCTGAAACAAAGAAACTCAATAATACGACTTCAAGTCCGAACGCCTTTCTGCCCTCGAGGTTCGAGGATTTTTCTGCCTTTTGAATGTTTAAACGAACAGACTTAAATAAACTAAAAAAATTTGTTTCCTATCCACATTTTCTCAAACCTTGAGTTCACGGTGCAGTGATGAGCAGACTTACCCTCTCACCTGTTCAAAATTACAAAAAGAATTTATGATGCTTCATGGGTCATGTTATTTGAACGATAAAACAATCAGATTGGTGTGTTCACATTTGTATTTGCATTGGTTGCAGTTTATTCAGTAAATGGACTTTTCAACAGATTATGTATAGCTGATTTTTCGATTGAACTAAAGTCTACTGGAAAACCGTTCTATCTGGAAGATCAGAGTCCCTATTGGAGTGAAGTCAAAGAATTTGAACATTTTTCCTGATTGATTGTTTTGCTTTCTTCGTAAAACTTCACAACAGGAATTAGTTGTAGAACGTCCTTAACTAAGGATGACGTCGGAGGTGTATGGAAAGATGCTGCAGAAAGTAATTTCCTAATAAATTCAACATGTTAAATGACTGAAACTAAGGTTGATCAATCTCAGAGTTTAGTAGCTCTGATACAGGTGAGGTACATTTATGCCTCAAACAGAGAAGCAAATAATAAGAACCATAAATAGCAAGAGCTATTACCAGAACCTTAGGTGTAACAGAGATTATCTCTGTATAAAACCAACTTTACTCTTTGGCTATTTTTCGTGGCAAACGTTCTTCTATCAATATTCATTCTTTATCAATATCGCCTTGAAAAGATGGAAAACTAAATTAAAGTCTAATCTATCTCCTAAAATATAACTCAATTAAAAGGTTAAACTATTCGGTGTGCTTAACAATCAAGTTCTCTTCTTCAATCCACCGGAGACAAATTGAGCTTAGCAGGCTCAGCGACAGTATCGTCGTTGTTGCGCACCAGCCTTCCATCTGACTTGACCACCTTCACCTTTCTTTTGTTTTTTCAGCTATACTCCATTATTGAATTATGATTTAAGGTGTGTTCGTAAACTGATGTGAGTCACCGTTATGGTCAGAGCCACTATTTGACGTTAAGGGTACCATCCGAGGACAAATTGGGCCCCCGCTGCACCCCAGACTTAAATTTTTTTTTTGTCGGAAAAGGATCCTTAGGGTATGGGTTATTGTGCCATGAAATATCATGGCGCTACGGACACCAGACCCCCCAGAGGGGGTTCAAAAGGGGGCCGAAATAAAAAAAAATTGGGTATGTTTCTTTTTTTGTGGAAAAAGGATCCTTAAGGTATGGGTTATTGTGCCATGATATATTATGGCGCTCCGGACACCAGAACCTCCCCANGGGGGTCCAAAAGGGGGCCAAAATCATAAATAATTGAGTGTGTTTTTTTTTGTCGGAAAAAGATCCATTCAAATCGTAACTACTCATTGAATTTAGATGCTAGAACAAAACCAAAAACAGTTTTAGAATCCTTGGAACATTTCTAACAAAGTTATCCATTTCAATTCGAACAATTTGAAAATTTTTTTTTGTGATATGCGAAACTTTCTAATAACATTTCAAACAATTATTTTTGGGTTTGGATCAAAATAAATATTTTGGTTTTCTCAAATTTGAATGCCACTATATATAACTTTGTTAAAAAAGTTTCAATAATTCTAAAACTGTCTTTGGTTATGTTCTAGCATCAAAATTCAATGAGTTGATACGTCTTGAAATATACATAAAAATGTTTGAAAAAACTCATTTTTATTAAAAAAAATTAAATGTGGCCTAAATCGAAAAAGTGACATGAGTAAAAAAGGTTTACTCTCAAAAAATACATATACTGATTAATTTTCAAGCGAATCAGACGACAAAAGTGGAAAATCCCGGACCTATATATATGAGCAACAGGGTGAGTTCTCAAATAAAATATATTTCTAATTGTTTTTATGCAAGACATTTCTAATGTTACATTGAAATTTACTAGGAAAACATTGCACATTATTCGCACATAAAAATTGATCAAAGAAACTGCGTTCATGTACATAAATTGTCAGTTATATTGCAATTCAATAGCATATATTGTTTTTGGGCTCTCCTGAATAACAATATATTTCTACCATTCAAATCTCCTCATTGAGCTTTGATGCTAGAACAAAACCAAAGACAGTTTTAGAATCCTTGGAACATTTCTAACGAAGTTATTCGAATGAATTTTTAAATTTTGAAAAATTTTTCTTTGTGAGAGGCGAAACTTTATTATAACAATTGTTTGAAATGTTTTTATAAAGTTTCGCATTTCACAAAAAAAATTCAAAATTTAAAAATTAAATCGAGTTACTTTGTTAGAAATGTTCCAAGGATTCTAAAACTGTCTTTGGTTTTGTTCTAGCGTCAAAATTCAACGATGAGATACGTATTGAAATATACAGAAAAATGTATCAAAAAACTCATTAAAAAAAAAATGCCCTAAATCAAAAAAATGACACGAGTAAAAAAGGTTTACTTTCAAAAACTACATATAATCGGACGAAAAAAGGTCAAAATCCCGGATGGTACCCTTCAGGCCCTATAACACTGGGCAACCAATTGCTCCTAGAAGGAGCGACGGGTGCCTCTGGGAGCAACTGACTGCAGTTGCTGGGCGGGTTCTGGTTTCCGCGCTAGTTCAGAAACCTCGAGCAGCTCAGAGCTACAGAGCCAGTGCTCGACTGACCGTCGTAGAGTAATAGTGGTTGTGACACCGCTTCCCACTGAGCCAACACAAACTCGGTCCGCCATTCAATAGATAGTCGATGGATTTAATAAATGTCCTTTAATATGGAATGCTATTAAATATTACATAACCAATTAAGTGTCATTTTCGGAACATAATTAGTCGAAATTGCTGTAAAAAACAAAGCGGAATATTACTGTTAAACATACATTCATGATACGTTTCATTTTCAAATGTTGTAACTTTTCTATTATAATTGAATGTTTATCATGTAGTAATTTATGATGAATAAAGTGGTCAGAAATTTAAAAAACTACAAACCATAGGTTTAAAAGTTTGAACAGTATAGCTGCATATGATGTAACTATCAAGGCCATCAAAAACACGGAAAACATCACTACCTGCCACAAAAGTGATAGGGAAAAGAAGAATGACTTTATGAAGTCAGGTAACCTAATGTGCATTCATTTTAATTTTCTATCATAAGTAGCGGGTAGAAAAATAGGCAATACTTTATTCGGCTTTCAATGATCAAACCATTTACCATGTTGTTTAGACTTGAACCTAACTATATCAGTGCAACAAATGAATGAGCTGAATTAAGTAATTTGCCGTTTCTTTTGTTTAGTTCTGTACGATGTACAAACACAAATTATTATCTTGATGTGCGAATGTAAGCTTTAAAAAAATGTTGAAAATTTAATTACTATATTACGATGTTTTTAATATTGCATTTGAAATTGATTCTCACAAATTCAAGATAGTTTTCATTGAAGTTAATTATACATCCAAAGAATTATATTGAATCAATAGTTGTATGACCCTTCAATTTCATTCATTTTTAGAGAATAAAGACAATAAATAATGCAAGGACATTCAAAACCGCAAAACAGGAACTGAGTTTTGCATTCGTTTCTAATGTTTTTCATTTAATGATGAAATAAAGAAGTTACATGCCGCAGTCACTGCGAGCTACTGCCTCCCTCTGCAATTGGCAACAGCCCCACACTGGTTGCCTCGTCTAAAAGCGCACCCACAAGTTGCGTCATTTCAGTTACCGTAGTCGAGGCAACGTGTTGCCCCGTCTGTGACGTCAGTTGCAGCTCTTAGTAGCCTGCCTCACTTCCCTTAAAAATAATGGGAGCTATCTAAAACTCGTTGCGTTGACACAAATTGAAGACATTGGTACTTGCAATTTCATTGCATTTCGTAGTTTAATTTTTTTTTGCATTCAAGACCGGTGCTGAAATTTAAAAATTTAGCTATTGATTTGAAATTACAAAAATTAACATAGGATTAGTGTATTAACTATGGCTATTATTTAGTTAGTCTTAAACAACTTTTCATAGCAATTACGTTAGATAAATTTTTGGTCCTTGCATTCACTTACTGCTGGAGAGAGTCTTGTTCGCCAACTCTTTGATCCTATTTCGTGATTACTAAATAAACTCACGTGATCTTACAGACTCATTTATTTGGCGGCACAGGATACATTACAGTTGAGTCGACTTAGCCTATATTTTAACCAATAAATTCATGAGCAGTTTTGTTATTGAAAAATTTACTCAAATTGTTAATTATTTGTTCTCCCGTGGCAGTGATCGTGGCACGGTGCTGAAGGAGCGCTAAGGGCTTAGCTGTTTTCCTGCCTCTCCTTTCCTCCAGCTCATTTGCGAGATTTGGCATTCATAATCCAATAAAATAAACACGTCTAAATTAGAATGTTTCCTACCTCTTGGTCAGAGTCACGATTCTTTTTTGTCGATGAATTTTATCACAGAGTTTAGTAGGTCTGATACAGGTGAGGTACTTATAATCCTGAAACTGAGAAGCAATTAATAAGAACCATAAATTACAATAAGGATGGCAAAATAATGACTTCAGTGTAATAGAGATTATCACAAACTTGCCAGGTCAGATATATTTGTGAGAGACTGATCTACATGCAATTAACAAAAAATAATAATCTAAGCCAAACAGGCAGTATCAAACTTCTACGATAAATTTTTCAATGATGGTTTGAGACTTTTACGTACAAAGTCTCTTTTTGAGCCAACTGTGGCAGGTTAGGAACACGTCGAAGTGCTCTGTGAACCGAGTTGGCACAAACTGCAATCAATACAAAACGCCGTACGGAATTAAAAACCAGAAAGGCCGTACAAAGTAAGCTCACAAGAGCGGTAATAGTATTGTAAATTGTTCCTCTGACTTAAAAGAAATGTCAGAAGTCATAAATGACTACGGAGATATTTCCTCAAACACAGTTTTCACGACATACGCGCAGAACCAGCGCACAAGGGTAGCTCCTCTGAGCTATACACAATAGTAGGCATATTGTTATCAATACACTCAGCTGTTATGAGGTTGACGTAAAGACATAGCACGTAAAGGAGTATTGGGCTCACGTTTGGTTGAACTGCCCAGAAGGTGAACTCTAATAACTTTCAGCTGTTCAGATTGATCCGAAGGCTTAGCACATAAAGCGTCTAGGGCTCACGCTGGGAAACAATCAAAGACTGAATATACAGAGAACTCTTGTTTACCGCGGAGATAGCTTCAAAAGCCTGCTCCGATATTGGAATTTCCGCGAAGTTCGGATACCTTCTTTATTTATTCATTTGACGTGTATACATTTATTAACGTACACATATGTATACATCTATGTATAACCAACCACTCGATAACTGAACCACGAAGTGGTGAGGGACCATTGCACATAGTTACGAGACAAAGATACAGTACATGGTTTATAATTGAGGAGATGTAAAAGTTTTTTTTTTAAGTAAGGCTCGAATAATTAGAACCAGCTAACTCCTTTTTAACAGAAGCGTACTTTGAAGGCATTTGGGGAGGTAGTATACGTCAGCGACCTCTAGCCAGTTACAGAGCAAGTCAAACTTTACTGAGCTCAATCTGGAATTGATTTGCTATTCATCTCCATTTACCTGTGGTAAAAAAATTTAAAACTGCGGTCAAACGTAAACACACCAGAGTACGACAATCGTTTTACGAATGATAGTCTTTACTGAAGTATTTTATTACTCTCAAATGACTGCAGTCTTGCTCATCATTCGGTAGTGAGCTAAATAAACCTCTGATGTTGAGTCAAATAATTCTCTACCAGAATATGTCCAAAGAATCTTTGTCATCACTTTGCTGGATGAGCGACTCTAAAGACTATACTAGGGTGTCATTCAATGTCCAAAAGATAATTGAGAATTTAGATCAGACATAGGAAAGTCAGATATGTCGACATGTTACGTCAATGATTCAACATGTGAGCCGAGTATTTAGCATGCTTCGTGACCAGCTTTGGCTTCAATGACAATAGTCATCATTGAGAATGCTTGTGAAAGTGAAAATAGAAGTTGAAAATCTATAACACACCTGAAAATATCAATAGTTTTTAGCACCTACTTCAAACTCAGCAACATAGGGGAGTGAGCTGAGTCCATTGGAACACTCAAGTAACTGATGATAAACTTAGCTTAGTTTTAGAACATTCTAGTTCTGCTGTGACTTAATAAATTTATAAAGACACCACAGCTCTGAAAGTTATATCACTTGAAACTGCCGTCAGTCACACTGAAGAGCTCATAGGTAGTTGTCTGAGCTCTTTCTTTACCTACGTTAAGATGGATTACTGTCAGCTCTGATGCAGATCCTGGCGATATTACAGAATGCGCCCGAAATTGATCGTACACAATGAAAGACATAAGTTACTACACTGAAATCTTTAAAACCCCATTAGCTCCAATACAATGCAAAAAGATCTTATCTGAGCCTGGAAATAAGCAATGACACTGCGCGGACACTCGATTGCATTAGTTTACCAACAAAACCATCCACTAGAGATGTTACCAAATGAAATGATCATCCTCTCGTCTGATCGATGCGACATGATGATATAGTGACCCTCAAAATTATCGGAAACACAGCTTTTAGGTCACCAACGAACATTTCATTACTGAAGAGGAAACATGTGCAGCCAGTTTAAAGTTAGTTCAAACTCATGCAAGCTAAAACCGATAATTTTGGGAGAAAAATACAATCAGACACCGAAACAGAAATGTGTAGAAAGCATACAACAGGGGTTAGGAGAAAAAAGTGAAACTGTATGCGACACTCAAATTTTCAAGGCTGCTGGAAACTATGCGAGTGATAGCATTTTGTCAAGAAGATATTCTCGTTTAATGAAACTTGTAGTTACTATACCTATATATAATTTTTATCACAGGTGAAAGGAGTTGTTATTATGAATTTGAAAATTCCTAAGGGGAAACTTTGTAAATTTCGTAAATCATGGAGTAATAGACGAGAAGAAACAGTCAATGAGTGGTTGTATTCTACTCAACTACAGTTGGCTCTGGCAATAATTAGGCTATATGCTTGCACACTTAGTAAGATCGTTAACTTATTCTCTAAAATCTGTTTTCACGCCTAGTAATTTCATGGAATCTAAGCAAAGTACATCCCTACGAAAAAAATTTTCGGGTTCTTAAGTTTTTGAAAATCTGCATGTGATGGAAATTTGTAAAATACAGTTAATTTCTCGTAAATTTTGCTTCGGTTAATCTAATTCCACCATCCTAATTGAAATTATATCGGCTAAAAACTGATACACTAGTTACAAGATTCGCTCTGAAAAGTAATGAAAACAAGATAAAATCGATCTGTGAGAGTAGAAGGTATGTTTTAAATTTATATAGATGACCTGCTATTACTACCATTCAATTGGGCTCCAAGAGTACGTTGATTTCAATGGATATTTTGTTCCAATTTTTGCCTCGATCGAGTTTTTTATTCATAGTACCATCCAACATTATCGCTCTTACTGTTGTCAGTATATACTGAGGTCCTTAATGCGGAAAGTCCAAGTTTTCAAATTTTCGTTTGATTCAAAATTAAAATCAGAAAACCCAAACATGAAATGCAATCTGTTTCAAAAAGTGCTTCCCCATACACTGCGTCAAAGTATTGAAAGAATAATGAGTGAATGTCGTCAACGCATACTCATACAATGAGCTATAGTCAGGTAAAGATAAACACAAAAAATAATTTTATTTAAGAGAACTCCGTCCACGGCACAAATTTTGGAAGTTATAGGTACAATGAAACTCAGCATCAATAAAAGCTCATTATTCCTTTATGCTGCTCTCAGAATAGGTAACAAATCTTGAGCTGTTGTCGTGAATCCAAAATCTCAGAGGGAACAGTAAGGAGAAAGTAGTTCGTGCTGTCGTTTATAACGGAAACAACGATCGAAAAATATGGGGGTTGTTAAATTTGTAAATACTGGGGTTCACAAGTGAAAAAATGATACAGCTGTAAAAATTTGTCAACGAAAAATACACACCTGCAAGAAATTTTCTGAATCAGCAAGAAAAAAATCGGTAAGTTACGTTAAAGAAGAAGTATCGCAGGAGGGTCTCCAGAGAAACATCACGAATATCTTTCAAGAACTTTCTCAGTCAGAATAAAACTTACAATTCAACTCATTTTTTCATGGCTTTACTCATTAGATTCTAAGGGATTTTTTTGAAGCATTTGTGGTTCGTGTTGAAAATTTGAGTCTTTCATAAGAAAACATAGCTCAATTTCTTTTATTACAAATCGAAAGGTGGAAACTAGTTGCACTTCGGCAGGGATGACTCCATCTGTATATTATGTTGTTCGGAATATTCTTAGTGGGTCATAAGTAAAGATTGATGACACACTTAGCAATTTCGTATTTAACCTGAATTCAAATGAGCACATGCATTTACGAACGCGTCTTCTTCTTTGAAGAAAAATTTTTCCTCCTTTTATTAACAAGTACTTCATATTCATTTCCTGTTGAGCTCATTGCCAGAAAACTTTTAATGATTCGGTAGTGTGAAACTGCACAACATTTTTCTGAAAACCCGTTAAATTTTCTATTTATTTCATTTATATATACATTGCGTGATAGGTGGATAAAAGTCACAACAAGGGAGGAAATTTACTTTGTGGGTTGAAGCTCCTTAAAGCTCTTCACCATCATCATCTCTTTTTCACAACAAAAGTTTTCAGAAAATTTCTGTAAACCTAATGCTTATGAAACTCAGATTATTCTGTTCGCGGGCCAGGTTGTCAAAAGCCACCCTATTTTCATCAATACCATTAGGCCGATTATATAAAGACCGATTTATTAAGACGATTTTGTAAAGATATATTTTTAAAATACAAATTTTATAATTTTGGATTCAACATCAAATTTATCCGATCTCCGCATTTTAGAGTCGATCCACATTTTAAAAAATCGTCCGTCAACAAATGAATGTGATACGGCGGTGAAACTTTCCATTGTTTGTTAATATTTTGTATAGTTTTTGTTTTATATTGTCTTTTCAATCCCACTATCTTACATCTGGTTTGTTCAGAAGATGTATAATTACAATGTTTAAATATTTCAATTTATTGTATTTCAGAACACTGAAGATAGGTTTTTATAATCCGAAACGTTGGTTTTTGATCACGATATTCTTAGCCACGTTGGTTTTCCATTTTATCCTATAAAGACCAGTCGCTGTATTGTGCACACGATCTGTTATATGTATATGATTTTTACTACTAATTTATGCAATCATCACAATGGGCAGGGATGGTCAATTTTTCGCCAAAATTAGATTTTCACACAATTCACCTTAACCATTATTTTGTAAGTGAAATTTTACCACGTTCATATTCATCAATGATAAAGCTTAGGCATTAGGACTACTGTGATAAAAATTCACTCGAACAAAAATGCTCTTTGTAATAGCTTTTCCTCACATTTCTAAAACAGCTGCTAGAACATTTTCTATCTATGACTTGGCTGTTTCTGTAGTAATTGGCGTACTTTAATAGATGTCAGATTACAACTCAAAAATTGTTCACTGAAGAATTATGTCTGTTCGCGCCGAAAAATTAACTGGCGCGAACGACCTATGAATTTAACTGATTTAAGTCAGAACTCTGATTTTTTTCTTTATATATATGTTGTTTTAAAAAGTTTGGCGGAATGTTTTTAATTAATTTGTAAAAAGTAATACATTTATTGAAAACTTTCCGGGAAAAAGAAATAAATTATTTTCTTCGAGCTAGTTGTTCATCATTTATATTATAAAATGCAGGTATTATAGGAGAATTGGAGAAATTTCACAGTAAAATCAATCATATTTTTCACCATCAGTGTTGTTTGTTAACATTCATAAGGCGATTTTGTTTTTTGCTCTCTCTCTGAATGTAAAGTAGGGTCCATTTTAGTTTGATAGCGAGAGTAGAAGTCGGTGATGCTTTGAACAATGCTCCACTACTGTCTAAGACAGCATTTTGATCGTTAAGGAAAGCACTTAATTATTCATACTCGTTTTCACGATTTCAGGCATTAGTCTGCTGTTTCATCATGTTTAGAATTCAACAGATTAGAAAGTATTTTTTATTGGTTATTAAAATGCATCTCAATAAAACATATGTAACGCAAATAGCATAAAACTCAAACCAGTTCAGAAATGTCAGTGAGTGAAAGAGGATACAGAAAAATTACAAAAATCCTTCTAAACTGTTTGTTTTCGTACGAAGCGCATAGTCAGTAACTCAATCAACTCAAAACTTGCTTTCCCTGTTTTCGCCCGACTGGCCGAGCTTGATCGATAGCGACGTCTTGGTGGAGAAATGAGGGAAGGCTCAGATGCTTTTTGTCTTCCAAGCGTGTGCCAAACACCGCCTGTGTTACAGGAGAGCGATTGGAGGACTTGCCCCCACACCTGCGGCTTCCAGACGTACTGAAGTGATGCTTAGTCTCCGGTGTCGGAAAAATTATACTGACAAAGGCGACAAATTTCATCCTACGCTGCTAAATTTTGGTCTAATTAAAATTGAGTGTTTTGATTCATTAGTATTTTTTGGTGCATGGTTGGCTTTTTTCTACACCATATTCAAGTCTATTTCACACGAACGAAGTTAAGTTTCACACAAGAGATAAAAATCTCACTCTAACGAAATTCTATTTCACGCAAAGGAAATTCCTTTTCACACAAACTAAAAACAATGTCACATAAACGAAAAATCAATTTCGCATGTATTACATAAATAGGTATGTATTCTGTAATACATTTCAGCTTTTTAATATAAGTTTCACCGTTCTAACATAACTTTATTGTACTATATTCCATTGATGATTTTATCACATGCAGGAAGACCCAATTAAATACAACAGGATTTCTCGAACGGCAGAAGGAAAATTCACGAAGCCATCAATGAAGAAAAATTTTGAGAAAACTGTGTAAAAATATGAGGATTAATTTTCGTGAAGCTTAAGATTGGATACGAAATAAGCAGCCTGAGGCAAAAAAGGGAGGATCAAAGATCAAAATAACATAATAAATCAAAAACTGCAAAATCGATCAAATTGAGAAATATTCGTCGACAGTTCTTATGGAAATCGCGACAATTATTGTAATGAGTAAATTAAATGTACGGATCTGCATGTGTTGCAACAATAATGAACTGATTGGATGGTCAACTGATTTCCTTTAAAAAGTGCGTCGAATGATTTATTTTGTCAATATTTTGATAAATTGAAAAAACACAAAAATTGAAAAATGGGTTTCAAGCTCTAGCAATTGGAAGAACGTTAACTTGCACTGACTAGACGAATCCCAAACTGTATTATCATAGGTGTAAAATGATACAACTATCTTTATGGACTCATGTGTATTTCTCCTAATGTTATTGGAATATTGAGTTTTTGAGAAAAACAGAAATTTTTTTTATTTTTGATAAAAGATCACCTTCAATTTTGAAGTTACAGAATCAGCAACATGTTTCCTAGATAGCTAAATGTATTTTCTAGACTCTAGAGAAATGGTATAATAAATTTTCGATAATTTAATTCTTTAAATTTTAAGTGTTATCCCCAAAAACTTGAAATTTTTTTCTGTCTCATGTATCGTATAATTATCAATCTAAATCGAATTTCAAAAATCGATTGCGACATTTCTCTAGCTTTGTTTAAGCCCTATCGATTGATAAATTTTTACCTCTAGAATTGTCGGAAAAAATCTGTTTCAAACGTCAACAAGGTCAGGAGAGCCTTAGCTATTCGGTGCTCTGCTGCTCAACCGAACTCAGAATTTGTTCACAGTGTGTGTTATAATATTTTTAACGGATTTTCTGAAATTTCCACCATAGGTGTCAAATGATGCAATGATATTTTTTAACTCGTGTGTAAATATTGTAATTATGTTAGAAATTGATTTTTTTCGAAAAAATCTGAAGAAAGTGTAGTTTGGAAATAGTATCTCATTTAATTGTAAAATTACAGAACCGGGAAAATGTTTTTTGGTTAGCTAAATGTAGTACCTGAAGAAAAATTGTAGTGGAATTTCGATATTTTGATTCGTTGAATTTTGTGTTATTTTTTCATAAAGCGCATTTTTAAATTTTTATACCTCATTTCTTTTATGAACTAAACTATGAACTAAACAACATTTCTTTTATGAAACTAAGTAAAACTAAACCGTTTTCAAAAAATTCTTCCAAAAATTTTAGCTGTTTTAAGCCCTATCGATTAATGTATTTGTTATATATATGTTTCTTCAAAACTGTAGGAGAAGCAGCATTTCAAACGTCAACAAGTTCAAGTTTTCAGGACAGCCTGACAAACTCGTCACCTGACCGTGTAATGGCGCAAGAGGCTTGCCTTTTGCAAGCTGTAGCAGACGAAAGAACACAAGTAGTGAAGCAAATCGTTAGATTCCGAAAAAAGTTCTCTTTTACACGAGTTAAAAAACAGAAAATTTATGAATTTTGGATTTTTGGAATTTTGGATTCTGTTAAATTGAATTTCATTAGTATGAACTTGTTTTCTCTTCAGTGTGAAATAGAATTTCGCATGGTTGGAATTGAATCTCATTTGTGTGAAATAGACGTGAAATTGGTCTGGTGTTTCGCTCAACAAAATTATAAAATTAATGATTTCATTATGATTTCTATCACAGCCTAAACTGAGCCTCAAATCAAGAATCTTTCAAATGAACTTCATCGCTCGAGGTCTAAAAATATTCATAGAGTCGTTCATTTGAATGAATCGAAGAGCGGATGATTCATAAATCGTATGTTGCAAAAGAATTTTCCTTTAATAATTATTCAAATCCCTTGGAAATGATACTTTATTAGATTTGTTGCGTTATGTGCAGTTTTAGGCTGTGAATACTGCGTGCATCAGTGACGTTTAGTGCCCAAATTTTCAGTTGCTCATGCGTCAACAGTATTTCATAGATTGGATGGCCTTTTGTGTATCTGCACCCGTCGGAGACAGAGAATGCTGCTACATAGAAAGCCTGAATATTACAACAGCTGGTTCGCAGTTCGGCAACTGCTAACTTGTATCAGTTTACCACGATGAACTGAAACCAACCCTAATGTCGGCTGCGAAGTTTGATCGAGTTCTCCCTTGGAACTCCTCGGGAGTGAAGTCTTGTGTTATGAACCCTGTGAGTAATGGGTTTCCTGAGTTCAGAACTTCTGCAATAACAAATTAATGGCAATCCGTTCCTTTATGGGATTGCATCTTTATTAGTTTGTAAATATGCTGCTCTATTATGATAAAATACTGGTCTAGTTTCTTTAATTGATTGTTCACTACTTTGACCTGGTATAAACCTACCAGCAATAACATGTGACATAAACGAATCATTGCACTATAGCAAAGATTGAGAAAGTAAAATGTCAACACTAGTTTGTTCATTGATTGGATGTAGAATTCCACGAGTAATAAGGGAAAACGATGGTACCGGCCAAGATAATTTTATGTATAAATAAAAGGTCATTTACACAATTGGGATGTTTCTTCAGATGTTACTATTATCCCAAATTCTCGTACTATCTGGAATTTCCTCAGATTTAATTATTATCTCAAATTCTCATATTATCTACAATATCTACTGATTTCACCACTATCATAAATTTCCATCGGAAAGTGCATTATCATCTAAATAAACAATTTCCACTCACATTTGTGGCCATGAATTTCTAGTTAAAATCAGCTTTTTAATTCCTCTCGTTTTCCTTTACTACTGGTTTGCTACTATTTGACTAAATTTAAAACACTTTTCATTTAAACACTGATTTCGTTCATACATTTTGTCCAAAGCTTTTAATTTTAGTAGAAAAACTTTTTCAGTTACTTCTGTTCTTGTTGGTCATTCAAAATCAATCATGTTCATGTCACTACATTGCTTATGGATTAAGCACGGAAAGGAATATTGTTATGCATTCTATATCATGTTTATTTTGGATACTGTGTGGAAATGATGAGAATATTATTTGCCTAAATACTTCTTCGTTGCAAACATTTTATTGAGATTAATCATGTATTTACCTTCACTGATTCTTTTTTCTTTGCTAATCACCAAAAAGTTGTAAGGTTCTTTGATATCAAATAATTCCTTTCTGTGATGTTCGTCAAATATTATTTCGTTCGAGATAAAATCATCGTAAATATTCCTATTACTTTCAAGAGGCAATTCAAACAATATTAATACGTTAGAATTTGAACGAATAGTTGGTCTTGGAAAGGGAGTAGTTTCTTGAGGGGTAAATAGAACTTACATTATTATACCTTTCTCTGGTACAAAAACTTTTCAAGATTATTTTACTTTGACTATTCAGTGATAAATAATAGAAAAATTACAAAACATTAGGAATTTTAGTTTAGAAAAATTCAGTCACTTTGTAACTCGTGTAATACATCTACCATGAATATAAAAAACAAATAAACATTAGGAAATTTATCTAGAACTTTATTTTACTGATTCTTTCAATAAAAATTGTCCAAAAAAGAAACCTGTTCTGCATAGTTCCTTTATAAATATGAGAGCATAACAAGGCTCAATGTAAATCTGTTGACGTGTCGTTGCAAATGTTGAAAAATACAACCAGGAAACACAATGGAAAGAACGAAATTCATATTTAGTTTTTACGGTTTGGAAAGGCTGTAAGAAAGGGAATTATGCATGGCTTCTAGAACCCGATTGAAAAATCACGAAACTCAATTAACATCGCAGGAACCCCTTTACCACAAATTTAATCGTAACCTTGAAGAATTTCGATAGAGTGTGAAAAATAAATCTGAAGAGTTTATGTATAACAAAATTAGGACCTCCGATCATGTAGTATATATCTAATAAGAGAGAAACTATCGCAGCCATGATAAAATAGAAAAATAGGGCAATACTAAACTACAGATAGCGATGAATTTTTAACTCAGGAAATCAAATGCTGGATATAAATATATTTATATGCATTTTTGCAGTATCGGAAGTTTGAATCGAATTACTGATCTTGAAGAGCTAAATAACACTGAAAATTAGTGTACATACAATTCAGTACATACACACGAATTCACACGCTCACTAATATAGGATCTAGCAGGTTAATTGATTACCTACTAAATTTTTATATAAATTTTTTCAAATATCAACCGTTGAGTTGGATTTAATATAATTTATAAATATATCATTAAATACCTTAAAAACATTAAAATCCTATGTTTGGACTAATAAAAATGAAAATTAATGGGGAACATTTTTCAAAATTGTGTATTCATCTGCTCTCCAATTCAGTTGTTCAATTAAACGAAAATACTGACAGAATATGTAAAAATTTAATCGTTGAAATATAATAGGAAAGCTATAGAGTTTCCGGCGACTCTACATGCAATTATCATTTTCGAAAATACTACATTTGAACAAATTCATTAAACTAAAATTGAATGAAAACTAAAGCTTATAGAGAAAAACGAATTTCAGAACGAAAATCAGCGCTTAAAACTCCTACTAAATCAGTTAAAATCTCCAATGCATTTCAAATTTACTGAAAAAGTGTTAATACATCGACAACAGCTAATAATTTCCCTAACCAATGGAAGCCTTCCATAAACTAACCGTTGCATTAAACAGTCGATTTCAATGCACCATCAAACCACAAACGCACAATTCTTTTATCTGTTCTGTAGGAAATGTTTGAAAAAGTGATAACAAACCAACTGTCATCTCACTTGGACGCGACAAATT
The DNA here is from genome assembly GCA_014220935.1 of Platorchestia sp. MABIK. NCBI lineage: Eukaryota > Metazoa > Arthropoda > Malacostraca > Amphipoda > Talitridae > Platorchestia > Platorchestia sp. MABIK. The sequence continues at coordinate 69,804 of JACJUY010003532.1, forward strand.
TACTTCATAGAGATCGATATGCCTATAGGTTGAATACTAGCAATCAAGATGCTCTGCTCACCCTACATACAAAGTCACGTGGAAGCCATATGGTTACGACATGGATTATCCACTTTTGTCATATGGGTTCTACCTACCCATGCTATGTGGAAAGCACATGGACTTTTGGAAAGTGCTCCCACCTGGTTCCCACATGGTTAGGACACGTGTAGAGGGTGTGGGTCCTACATGGAAGCCACATGGTTCCAACATGGATTGTTTATGTTTGCCATATGGGTTCTACCTGCCCATGCTATGTGGAAAGCACATGGACTTTTGGAAAGTGCCCCCACCTGGTTCCCACATGGTTATGACACGTGTAGAGAATGTGGGTCCTACATGGAAGCCACATGCCTCGTGGCTATCCCTCGCTTCTGCCAGCTAGGATACATGCGGTAATTACTCATGGGTTCCATCTATAAATCAAGCAGACTTACCATGAATTCTACCGACGTGTATTTTACACTGTTTCCATGTGGTTATCAAAGTTAGTTGGTCGCTCCGGTGTGACGGTGCTGTTGCACTGTCATGTCTTGGAGCAGATGACTTGTTTGCAATCGTGCGTTAGAACACGTCCCCCCAAAATGCCATTCTCATCCCGCACTAATCCTTAATACCATATATGGTTATTTTATGTAAAATTTTCGCAAATGTTTCGCAATTTGCTTTGAAGTAATTTATCAGCTGGTATAGTAATTAGTGGCGTATAGAATGGCATCTCAGTATTCATAGGGTTTCATGGCAGCCTCCACCCCTCATTGTGGCGTGTTTTAGTGACATATATACAAGTATTATACTCATATTTATGTCACAAGGCTGTGAATTCAGAAAGGCGTACATGCATTGTGAATGAAACTTCAACCAACGATCTCGTAGCAACTTGCGAAATGAGAGATTTTTTCCAGAGTGTAAAATGTAGGTTAACGGCCAGGCTAAGATACATTGAATAATTCCATTATTCGAACATATCCACTTTTCTTTGCACTTGTAATATGAGAAATTCAAAAATTGAATCCTTTTTAAATTAGGGCTTTCAAAGAACATAAACTATGAACCCTCCATGGCATAACTTATACCACGCTCTACCGAGTGTCCCACAAAAATGTCCCCGACTTTGTAATTAATTATATCTCCCCTATAAATTAAAATATTTAGCAAATTTTGTTTCCTTTTCGAATAATTTAAGTTTCTGAAAATCGTTTAATACTTACTTTACAGTGATCGATTGACTAGAAGAGGTAGAAAAAGTAATTGTTCAAAGGAAAATGGAAAAGTTCTAAAAACAACGGAGGTGTTCTTCTTCATTTCTCAACACCTACTGAGAAAAATAATTTCACAATGATATAACCTACATACCAACAAGTATTTAAGCCCTATGAGAGGTTATTTACTACCATATTCCAACATTTGAAGGCACCTAAAATGCAGCTCACTAATGATTACAAAATTTTCATCGTATTGGAATACGAAGCAACGAAAAACTGTGAAAGAGTTAGAAGAGCATTCAATTTTCTTTCTAATTTTCTAACTGTGCGATACAGTCTTCTTATCGGGTGAGTTCTTTTCCTGGAATTTTTTCATTAGATGCTTTTCTAACTTTTTCACAGTTTTTGGTTGCTTCATATTCTAAACGATGAGCATTCTTTGATCGTTTGTGAGCTGCATTTTAGGTGTCTTCAAATGATGAAATCTATATAAGGAAATGAATAACCTATCAGAGGGTTCAAATACTTGGTGGTATGTAGGATATATCATTGTGAAGTAATTTTTAACAGAAGGTATGGAGAAATGAAGAAGTACACCAGTGTTGTTTTTGAAATTTTTAATTTGAACAATGAGTTTTTCTACCTCTTTCAGTAAATCGATCACTGTAAAATGTTTATTAAACGATTTTTAAGAACTTAAATTATTCGAAAAGGAAACAAAATTTACTACATTGTGAAAAACGACAATTCAAATACGCTAATTTAAAGCGGAGATGTAACCAATTAAAAAGTTGGGGATATTTTTGTGCAACACCGGGTAAAGGTATTCGTGGTAAAAGCACGTTTTTTAATTTTTCTGGAGCAGCTATCCGCCAAATTAATTTGGAATGGAAAAAACTGGCAGTCAGGCAGTAATTTTTTGTTTAATTTCACTACGATTTAAAAAAATTAGAGTCCACTAATACTATGGCAGCTCATATTCAAACTCAAAAAAACATTATACTACATGAATTGTTTTGTTATGAATTGAAACTTTTTTATTAAAGCAAGTCAAATTCTTATAATAAAATAGCAGCGCAAACTTCATCATTCAAAATCAAAAAATTGTACTAGCTGAATTGTTCATTATTGAATTTTGTACACATTTCTTAAAAGTAAATTAAATTTCATGGACATAAGTGCAGCGCAAACTTTAATTTCCAAATTTGAAACATCATGATCTCATGTAAATGAACTATGAAGAATGAATTAAACTTTCAAATGCATAAACATTTTATAAGAATACACTTCCAATACATTCAAATTCATATATAACAGTTGTTAATACAGGGATATGTCTTTTAAGGTGTAAATCTGTGCTTTATACATTTATATTGTTTCAAGGCAAAACATTGACAAAATGAATTATAATCACAAACCTCATCCATATTGTGAAGACTGATAAACCCTCAAAATGAAGGTCAACGAAGTAAATTACGAAATCAGAAATAAAAAACAAAATTTTACAAGGCAAATAATTGCACAGATGGATTTCTAATCATTTCAAATTAAAATGCTTACGTATATTTATATTTTTTCTAGCTTAAATACCACAGTAAACATTTGAGAAATAACGTTCAAAAATACCATTTCAATTATAACTACTTTGGTACAACAATGTGAATTAAAAGCTATAATATTCTTTCAGCGAAAGTGGAGAAATGGCTTGAGTCATCATTACCATCGAAATGCTTCCACGTGTGTACGAATTAAAACTCTGAATAATCATCTTACACGATTTCCAGTAAATTATTACTTACCATCACAACAGAGTACTTGTGAGGGAAAATATTTCATTAAAATCAGATGTTGTTAATGACCGAAGTTAGCTACAGTTCAACAGCAAGTAATGGAACGTAATTTACCAGCTGCATCGTCTTAACCAGCAGCGAATCAGAACTATGCTCAGATTTAATGTCTCCAACGTCGACAGTGAAAAGCTTGTCTCATTAATTATCCTTTTCATTCATTAAGATTCACTAATACAGTGAATTGAATGATGTTCCTTGGAATATATTGGAGCACAATTAGCACTGATCACGTCTCGAGCTGAACTAAGTAACGGTCACGAGTGACGGAACACTGAAGTTTAACCTGGGCGCCAAGCGTCTGAGAGGAGGGGCAGGGGAGGGGGATCCGTGAAATCAAGTCTGAACAGCTGCCAGATGCACGCGCATGCTTTCGAAATCGAAACGCCAAAACTTATCCAAATAGTTACATGTGTGTGTATCATTTTACTTATTGGTGTGTTCTGTCTTCTAGTATTTTCAAATGAATGTTTTTGAAATGGTACCTCACGCATATGAAGAATTCAATTATCACAATATTTTGCTCATTGATATTATCAGCATATATTTCGCAGGCCATGATAACCTTATTAGTTATTACAAATGTTTATATTGAGCATTGCAAATGAATAAGACACAACTAAGTCTTAAAAAGGCGAATGTTAGATTTTATAGAACACGGAATTTCTTTTATCTCAGCTTGATCATGAATACTACAAATTATACAGTATGTTTTTTTGAGCCAAAAGCAAATAGCAGTTAAATTTGAGACTAATCAGACGTGTAAACGGGTAATTAATTGGTTATAAATGCAGTATTTAATATGTAGTCTGAAAGGTATTTTTGCGATTTTACCAAAAAACGAATAACAGCAATTTTATTCTGTATATACAATGTTTTATTATGGCCGTTCAAAATCAGGTGTGTGCGTTGCAAACACACGTGCCTACCATGTGGAAAAATTCATTTAAAGCTAATGTGGTAGCTGATAGAAAATCCCACGTGGACGCCACGTATCAAATCCAGCATGCAATGTGCTAATATGGCTATGATGAGTATATTCAGTGGCAAATCCATTTTGCCAGCTCAAATTCACGAAACCAGCCACTAACCATGTGGTTTCCACGTGACATTGTATGTAGGGTAATGTCACTAAAAAAAATAAATATACAGGGTAAATTGAACTAAAGATGCGTAAAACATTGTTCTACCTGTTATCAAACGTGATGATTTACTCAAAACAATTCACTTTTACTATTACGATCGCCAAATTAACTTAGCTCCTTCAGAGAAGCTCGTTGAATGTCAACTTAGAAGGCAAGAGAACAACATACAGGAAAAACAGAATAAATCAAAAATAGGGATCTTAATTTCAAAAAGATGTTCAATAAATTACATGATCTTTTGGCAAAGTGTAAATGCTCTCCAATCTCCACTAATGCGTGATGTCACTGTTAACGAAATAGGTCACTTAATTAATTTCAAACCGCAAGAGAATTTACAGCCTCTGTTATGACATTCATTAGTTGTGAAGAGATGTGTAAAATTAAATGCTAAACCTACTTCTTTGCTGGGCCGAATTTCTAACATTTTTGTTCGTTCAAACAGTAGCATGAAGTCAAAAGATACTCTGTTCGCGGAAAAGGAAACGCTTGAATCTTATGTTCTTTTGATCGACTGAAAAAGAAGAAAAAATTGGTTCTATGATCTATGGTGAGGCCCGGTTAACTCTGAGTTCTATACATATACCATAAGGTCATCGAACTTGAACTGCGAGTTGTACAAATTTAAGTTTTCAATGAAGTTTGTTGGCTTGTGTTATTGTATTCCTATACCAGTCACTGAAATGTGTGACTCTCTTTTGAAAACCAGGGATTTTTAATTCATTTACCCAACTCCGAATACGTTGTGAGAACAAAAAATTTCAATTATTCCAGAATTATTTTAGGGTTTCTCTCTTAAACGAAATCTGTATTGGTGTATCATTATTACAAACCATGAATTATTTCAAAGTTTCACAAATAAATTATATTAAATTCACTTGTTTTATTTATTTTAGATAATGAAATGACTTGGCAGCACCTCAAATTACCAATTATATAAGCTAAGATTTTAGCATTGGTCTTTTTTAAGAATATATCCCCATAATTTCACTATTACAAAACAAGGAGAGAAAACAGTGAAAAACGCCTGAGATTTTCTACACTCTATCTAAAACCAGGGATTTCCTGAAAGTATCGTGAACCAGAAATTTCCTGACAGAATCGTGAGCCACAGACTTCCTGACAGTACCGTCAGCCAGAGATTTCAGACTGACGTGTCATTCGTATGTGCGCATGTGGAGTTCTGTCGCTTCTTTCACAAACGAAAAATGAAACAGATTACAACAATTGCGAAAAAATAATCCTTTGAGAACTAAATACAATAATTTCGTTTACCGTTACTCTATTTAATCCAGATTTTCGTTCATTAAGATAAGGTAATAAGCAAAGGATTTCTTGCATCCAGTGTATAGACTTGAAAAATGTTTCCATCTGAGAGTTACAACTAATAATTTTTCTTCGTCCTGTGTTCGAACCGAAACGATGAACCACTAATAATTTACGGAATTGTGAACTGGAGCCGAAAATATAATCTGAATGAGAAAATTAAAAATTTTGCTGTTGAATATTTTTATATTACAATAAAATGACATTTCCTCGTCCTTCTACTTTTAAATTAAAAACAAAATTTACAAAGTGTGATAGCAGGTTAACATCTTTTTGTTGCGTAGCTCTAGGTATCGTGGGGTGAAAAAGGCTGAAGATCGCCACGGTAGCCCGCGGCTACATAAACTCACTCTGACAGACTAAAAGCAGCCCTGCTGAATCTTGCATGTCGTCTCTGCCATTGCCACCATCCTCCACTGACGCCAAAGCAGTCTGACATTTCCTTGTTCGTCTTTCCAGTTAATCAAAAGAAACATTTATTTTACTCCTTATTTAAGGGCTTAGAGTTACAGTTTTTTACTTCTACGAAAAGTGGAAGAGTTGTGTACGGCTCGAGTAAACAAATATGACCAACGACATTAGATTAACCTTCGCTCAAAAAAGATTAAACTTTGATGTTCGACCGAAAACGGTCATGGTGAATTCGTTTTTTTCCTAGCCGTGTTTTCAAGTCGATTTCTTTTGTGGAACACAATTTTCTGTTTTGCAAGTCATTTTGCATAAAACATAACGATTACTTCAATGGAATACTTAGAAATCCGCAAGTGTCATTTGATTACGCCGCTTCATTCATATACAGTGCGCATGGAATTGAACAATGCCCTTTTCAGTGGACGAAAGTGTTGGCCTAGAATTAATATGGGTTTTGGAACGAAGGTCTCTTCTAAAAAAAAATTCATTTCAATTATTGAAATTACTGGCAAAAATTTTTCCGTTAATTTAAGTAGAAAAGTCAAGGGAGAATTAACCCTTCGTTCCAAGAGTTTTTCTATTTAGGCAGTTTTTCTGAGTTAGCACCTCAATTGAACGTACCGAAACTTCACTAATCTCTGGAGCGAAACTAAAGTTATTTGTTTATAATGCTTGTAATATTTGGAGAAAGATAAATTTTCTCATTAAAATCTTCCAGTTTGCTGTAAGCGTGGTGGAAGCGCTTGTATTATGCGGTGAAAAAACTTCTGAGTACATTTTTATGTGCATTTTTGCGATCTTAAAACTGAAATTTCCAAAACAAACTTTGCGGGAAGACAAACTTTAACTAATTCAAAACATCTGCGAATTCAGACTTAAACGTGTTTTCTAGTCTGAAAATGACGTACAACATTTTTTTATTGATTTCATTGTTTGAAATCACATCCGTAGTGAGTCACAAATAAATGATATTCTGCTGTTTCAGTTTGCTACTACATTAATGAGAAGATTAAAAAAGAAGTTGTGGAAATATATGCTTCTCATTTTAAAAGAAAAGAGAAACCTCTAGAATGTTTTTTCACTCAAAATGGCGCTAAAGAAATGTAAATTTTCAAAATTCGTGTACGCAGTTTGACAATCTCTCCATCTATATTGTGAAAATTAAATTGTTTTCAGACCCTAGTTAAAATAGTTTACACGTTCAAATTCATAAGGTTGTCGAATGGTCACATCAAATTGATAGTGTGAGAGATAAAAAGTCAGGTAACGTATACGTCTCCGTAATCCTGGTGAATTATAAACTCATGGAATATGTTTTTTGCGCTCATAGATTTAAATTTGAAGTTGTTAGCGAAAACTTTCTTCAAAGGTCTTATTCGAGTATACTCATATTTATTCAGCATTAACATTAAGTCATAGTTACATGTTGCTTTCCACGCAACAATTGAATCAATAGTGACTTAATACATGTTAGAGTATATTTTAAGTTTGCCATTTTGAAGAAAAAACGTTCGCGGACCTTAAACGCCCGTCTTAAAATAGAGTGAACATTGTGGCTTCGGGAAAGCCAAATCTAACTTTTCTGAGGCATCATTGAAAGCGATGCAACCGTTTCACCTCCTTGCATGCGTATTTATTGAAATCTATGTACAGTCACCGATGCAGCGATAGATAACCGTCATACCGTCGCCAAAGACACTTTGTACGGCACTAAAGAAGGATTAAAATAATCGCGGTTCCAAAAAGATAACAGCATTGTCATACAAATCGTGCGCCGGTAAAAGAGCCAAATAATATTCGAAATAGAATAAATAGAATAAATAGTTATATTTCTTTAATTCTGTACAAATTCTCATAATTATGTACACACGCTTGTAAGCCTTTATATACGGACATATTAAACAGACAATTTACAATTTCAAATAAATACTTATGAATGCATGTTTTTGTACTTTTTAAAAGTGTTCTTTGAATTACAAAAACATTTCAGTATACATAAATTTTTCAACTACAATTTGGCTCTTACATAGCTGACTACTGTGCGTAATCATATTAATAAATATAATTCTGCGACAGTGACGATGGGCATGCTTAAATTTGCATGTAATGCTTCAAAATAGATTCATGATTCTCAATGATGCATTGAAAAAGTTAATCAAGGATTTTGCCCAGGCATTCCATTTGTGAAGCCCTTTGGTGTTGAATCGAATGGGAAATTTTATATTTTTCACTAAGTAAATTGTAATGGTCCATGATCTGAAAGCCAACTCCTCTGATTTGTATCAATCATGAGGATTTGGCCCTCATAGCTAGGTTATTAGTTGTGTTCGAATGTTAGATCATGAACTAATGACTGACGAGATTTAAAGGAGTATATTTCCGCTCAGCGTCTTGACTACTCGTAGCAAAAACAAATTGCTCCATTCCCCTGGTCTTGCCTTTACACACCCTCACGCTGTGCGTCTTGATACCGACTGTCGAGCCAGTCCACTCCTGTGAGGAGATCGTTTATCAGGGGACTCAAATGCTTTTCCATATGGGTAGGTTTCTGCCCGACCATCTTTTCTTCATTTCAGTTGAGATTTTTAGTCCTGACGCCCGAAGTACAAAACACATTTATGCAGTTTTTAGACGACATTGAAAGAAAATCAACGTAGTAAAAATGTTGGGTAAACCACCTAGTTTCTGTTTGAATTTTCCGGCAGCAACTGTCAAATGAAGTGGCAGGCCAACTTGATTTAAGTATAAATGAGCAATTGATTGAACACTAAATGTGAGCTTCCAGTTTTCCACTTTGAGCAAACTATCATTGATTTGACCCATTTGGTTCAGCAGTCGTAAATGGTATGGTATATACCAAGCCTTTTTCTCTTTTTAGTAATGAGTGGCTGAGTATCATTGACATGATACTTAACAGGGAGTGTACATGATTTGCCCCATATGGTTCAGCAGTCGCTTCATCGTGGCAACCAAAAAAGAAAACATTCATCTCAGCAGAATGACTCAGGCTTACGGACAAGCCATAAACAATTTTGAGGTAAAGGCAAATCGTACCGAACAAACTACTTAAAAATGAGCTCATATTTAAATCCTGAAACTGCTGGGAAGACCGATCGCCAGCAATTTCAAATTTCTAAGAGGATCGGTTGGTTTAAGCAGGTGATCAAAGTCTTGGCATAAGTCAGTTAGAAAGTAATACAATATACGGACACCAATCCGAACATAGAGTGCAAGATTAATGCATAGGGTTTAATTAAAATCCAAACGCGGTCTCGTGATCGCATTTCTTAACTGTATCGGGAAATGGCTGAGACAAAATCGAGCAATAAAGCAATGGAGCAAAATAGCAAAACACCTATAAAAAACGACACCTTTTCTTGACAGAAGGGGTTCACCATCGTACCATCGCCGGGCTTATGCCACCACTTCAGCCAACCACTGGTGAAATACTGATGAGTTTAAGCTTATTTGTTAAATAGTTCATGCTCATCCTTCTCACCACTCATCTCACACTTACTCGTAGAAACATATAAAAAAGAGAATTTTTCTCAGTATAACCAGGTATTCATATCAATCACATGAACTAGACTTTGATAATTTGTTATATTATGGTACGAAAATAAACAGGAGAAATGACAGAATGCTCACCTATTTTGATTTGCATGTCGGAAAATGGCTGCACTGCAAAAGAAAATATGAAAAAAACTGCGATCTATATAGCTTGGCTGAAGCCATTCATACTGAAAATTTAGAACCTCGCCTTGTAATCAGTAGATAAATTCAAAGTAAATGATTTATAAGCTTTGTCCCAATACTGTTTCAGTACACCTTAGAATAGCGATTAGGGTAAGACGCCATATAAAAGTCATTAAACATATTCGGGTGCACAGGTAGCTACACTCAAATTTGACCATTGTACTAGACTTAATTACGAAAGCATCTACTTCTGTATCGCTTGTGACAAACAAATTCTTTAAAATTGCTTAAAAATTGTATTTCTGCACCATCTCTGCAAATAAAATTTATTTTCAAAAACATCTACGACTGTTAACGTCGGAAAATCTTAGCTAACTAACTTCGAAGGTCAACTTTCCTAGGGCGAGTTATAATAATAAACTAAATAATTGTGAAAAAGTTCTCGAATGAAGTATTCAACTAAAACATAGATGGCAGACGTATTTTATTATGTGTTA
>JACJUY010003533.1:1854-48161 GCA_014220935.1 Platorchestia sp. MABIK
TATCTTTTAATCGATGCCTTAGTCGGCATCTGGTGACCCAGCCCCGTCTTTCGAACACCTCAAATAAAATCAGATCCTGATAATTCCGACAATTTGTCAAACTTCACAGCCTTGACTTAGAAATGGATCAAGGGTAGTTACGTTAAGCACACACAAACAGAGCCGGCATTCTATAAAGACGATTTATCCTGGGTTGTCAACATGCGAAACAAGTGCACAGAGTGCAGATGTTCCAGTAGTCGGAAGGCGATGGCGCGAAGATTTAATTCGAGAGGGCCAGGCACAACAAAGAGAGGCGTGTGGCCCGGGCCGAAGTAGGAAGCAGTCTGAGATGCCAGTCATGGTAGACCATGATGCATGGCAAGCGCTCGCCCTGACCTCGTATCCCGTCGAAGCCGTATAGACGCATTCGAACTCGAGATCATTCGAGCAGAAATTGATATAGTACTTAGAGGCTCAATTTACCGTAAAAGTAAGGATCCCCAATACTATAGCTCTGTTTGTTTTCAGTTTTCTAGAGTTCTCTTAATAACTCGATTGCTTCAGTTTTTAGAATCAGTTTAGGAAATTTGTTGGCAGAGGCTCTTTACTGCAGGAATTTAAAATAGTATTGAAACAGCCTGCTTATTGCCTTACACGGTAGAACTATAATTGGAATCTCGACACCACATGAGCGCCGGAATAATTATTAATTTACACAAAGTTTTATTTCTCAATCGTGTCATCTATGCAGTCATTTCTTCTGGTATTTATAATCCTTGGCATTGTTTACATTTAGTAGGTCACAGCTCGCGCTGGCTGACGTCAAGTTTCTCGATGACTCAGTACTTTCTATGCACGCTTGTTAGCCTCAAATTGTTCCCGAAGTTCAGTGAAGAATTGCCCACTCCTAAGGAAAGATAACGAAACAATGGGAAAGAATGTAAGTGTTCACAGGGTGTGTTTGCCCTAACATGGATGACTTAAACTCAAAATTTCCATTTGTTTCCACCAGTACATCATTTTACTACGTACAACTAAACAATTGATGAAACTGGCTGCTTTTCGTGTTTTATATATGAGAATTGTATGTCTTGGGAATTTTTGTTGATCGACAGAGGAAATGATTGTCTTATACTAAGCTCTAATCTCCGGTAAATTTTAAGATGCCAAGTTTTATAGAGATTTCAGATGGCTACTTAAAAAGAGTTGTGAAAGGAATGAGGCCTTTTATTAAAACAGTCTTAGTGATATTGGAAAGTAGGTAAAAATTGTCAAGTAGGTTGAGTTATAAGTAAATATAATGAAGCTTTAAAAATGATTTTGGTACCTCAAGATGGTAAAATTTGAGTATTTTGTTGTAAGTTCTATTTGGAATATCTATGTAGAATATATGATAATGATGAAATGTTGTATAATACGTGAAGGTAAATGAATATATATCCAGTTTTGGTAAATGTGTAGCGTTTGGTAAGAATAGAATTTCCAATTTTGGGTGAAAAAACTTAGTTAATTAGACCAAAATAAACGAGTTTTCTTCTATGCACTTTTCGTCGCAAATGACTATTTTACGAGTTATAGCGGTATGATACTTATTGCTATTGTATTGTTGTAAGCGGACAAAGAAAGGGGAAGACCCCAAATGGATCATTCTGGTAACGGTCTAATAATCGTGTTGTTAAAGTATTTAACATTATGTAGGAATTGTAACTAACCTGCAGCTGTAGTAAGAAGTTAATTGAATTTCTTACTTTCATCGTTTTTGACATTAGGTACGAGCCAATACACCGCCAAAAATTTCTCTTTTCTTCATACCAACACAGGTTATTATAGGTTGGACAAATCACTTCCTTTGGTAAAACACTGTGATCTTTCAAGAATGCAACTGCCTCATCATTTTTTCCTATGAATCATCGCCGCAGCTTCAACGCAGCGCATTTAAGAGGAGAGTCCATTGTAGTGTTGCCGTACAACGCCCTCAATGAATTTCTTTCCGCTTCGAAAACCAGAGTTGGGGTCAGTAATTTATTGATATAACTCGTTAAATACTCATTTGCGACAGAAAGTGCTTAGAAGAAAAATTGCTTATTTACATCTAATTAACTATGATTACACATCCAAAATTGGAAATTCGATTATTACCAAACGCTACACATTAATCCCAGTTTTTTAGATTTTGTTATGAGATCAAAATTCTCCTTTGTAATATAAAATTATTTTTCATGGTGGGCACAATATTTAGGAGTGGAACTGAATTTTAATTTATAAAGCCTTAATTTTCAGTCATACTACAGAGTATGTTTTTTTTTCTAGAACTACTGAGAGATATCTTGGGGCTATGATCATTTCTTTTGCTTTTGGTCAAAGATTTCCAAGTATTCTCTAGCTTTTTAGCTGAAGCATGAAATAAAATTTATAACATCAAGTTCTCATTTTATTTATTTTCTAACTAGGACAAAAATTTAATGTATGGTTACAGATATGTAGTCAAAGATTATCAATATTTGCCTCTAATTATTATGGTAAGAAACTGCAGCATATTTACCAATAGTGGTGTTAAATTTTGAGTCAAGGAGGGTCCCCCTTATAGACATTCTCCTTTGTTATTGAACCTAGAGCAATGAAATTTGGTATACTGATAGAAAATGCAATTTTAAATCGTTTGTCTTCTCTAAAAAATGTGATTTTTTTAAAGAAAATGAAATATTTAAAGAAAATGGAATTTTGGGAGGAGGAGTTCTAAATGCATCTCCTCCTACAGTTTTAAGCTACAGTAATGATTTTGGTATCATTAGATGCAGAATATTGTGGACGTTACGGAAATCTATACAAAAAATCTTTAAAGTCATAATAAAAATTGAAAAAAAATGTGCGGCAACTTTTTTTTTGGGGGAAATTTTCATTTGTGACATCACAATTTTTGTTTGCAATAATTCTTGAAATGCAAAATTAGATTCCTGTAATCTCCATGCTTTTTTGCATCCAATGATACTAAAATCATTACTGTTGTTTGAAAACTGTAGGAGGAGATGCAATTTGAACCCCAAAATTCAAGGTTTTCATTATAGGCAAAATAAAAAAATGTAAACAATTTTAATTAATTTTTTTTTACATTTTTTGGTTCAGGTTAGACTCCTGAAATCATTATAGAGTACTACAGAGACATAGGAGATGACATAGCAACGTCGTGCCATGAAGAAAGTGCCCAGGAGGAGGTGTAACATGATAAAATACCACTTCCCCCATCCCTCCCACCATTCTTCAAACCCCCATAGCAGGCAAACAAGTGAATGTACAAGTCTCATTTTTCACAGGATCTACCTGACCTCTTACACTTCCTATAGCAGCAAAAATCCTTATCTGTACAAACCAGGGATTTGAATGGGGAATGCTCCTCTTGAGTCTGCCTTGCTAGAATGAACCATAATTGATAAAATGAATTGGTAATTAATTGCCTATATGGGCTTAAGACAAATGCAATTGTGCTGCTGCTGACAACTTTTGTGCAATCAAATCTTGATCAATAATATAGAAAAGAATTTATTATGCAAGTGATATAGGAGAACTGTCGAATCGATTTTTAAAACATTGTACTTTGAATCATGGTAATTACATCAAAATAAAGAACTTGTATTCATTGCACTTCTGGGGAGAAATAAGTATTAAACGAGTTATAGCGGTAGGTTAATTTCCGTCTTTCATGACAATTTTGGTCATCCAAAAGGCATAAATCTTTACTTTTTTTATGTTAAGTTACGTTTTGTGTGGGTTACATTATCTAAACAATTGAACTAACCTGAGCGTTCAGAAAAAAGATTTGATTCTTGGTCTGAAGATTCAGTTTTGGAATGTACTGCGATTAAGCTTTTCTTCTCGGAGAGCAGTGGCGGGTATACGTAGCAGACGGTTACCTTAGCAGTTTTAACCGTTATACGTAGCAGACGATTACCGCTATGACTTGTTGAATATTCATTTGCAACGGAAAGTGCATAAAAACATTTTTTTATTTCTATCTAATAACCAATATACAAGTAATAAAAATTCAAGAATTGATTATTTTCCTCTCCTCAACGTTCATATAACGTTTACTCGAGCCATGAAGGATGAAAATTATCATACCGCTATAACTGGGTAAAAACTCATTTCCCTCAAAAAGTTTACAGAAGAAAAGCTGTTTATTTTGGTCTAATTACTATGGTTAAGGCAATAAAAACTCAAAAATTGATTAGGCAGTTTTCCTTATCATTTACCGTGATGTTGGCAAGTCTAAAATTCTCATGTATCAAGTTAGTTTATTTATCTGCCTACATTATTATCATAAGAAAAGAGAGTCTTCCACAGTTCACCAGAGGTGCGTAAATGCTTGCCGTTTGCTTATGTAGGCACTGAAAATGAACAAATGGAAGGCATTATGCAATGAGGCTAATCTGAATTTTGAAAGTTATAGTTATCCCATCATTCAGTGCAAGTAAGTAAAGTAATATTAGTCAAAAAATAAAATTTTTGATTACAGATATCCAAATGGCTGCATTGTGCTATGAGGCTAATTTGAATTTGAAAGTGATTGGTATTGTATCTTTCAGTACAAGGCGAGTAGTGCCAACCGTGGCTGCCCTTCCAGATCTGCTTGTTGCCACCAACACCCAATATGTATTTGTTGACAGTCTGCAGTGGGATGGCCTCATTTGATTTTATATGAAATTGAAACATTTTATTAGATTGTATTTCTCACATTTTCAATCACAGTTTCCTCCTCACCCTCACCTTCTCAACATGCTTACCTATCAGTTTATACTGCAACATAATGTTGACACCATGGCACATTTGTCAAATTAAAAAATTTCTGATTAGAATTTGGCTTATGATATGCATATTAGCAATGCTAGAGGTACTGCTAGGTTGTATCAAGAGTGCTCTAGGGTGTCCCACTTGGCATAAAGATAAACCTCATAAAATGCATCAGTTCAACTACCAATATATGTGTAGTGTCTATGTTTAAGGTAGTATTGTCATTGACTTTCTCAAATTGTGCCATATCTAATGACATTTCCTGTAAATGAACTAGTTTGTCACTTTTCTAAGAAATGTATTGCATGAACTGCTGGAGGATATCACTGGAATTGCTAGATATTCAAAAATATTTTGGAACAAATATTTGCATCAGCTCCAAATTGTGAATGATGAGCTTTTAGCAGTGGGATAAATCCAAGGTAAACTTGAAATCAAAACTACTTCAATTTCTCATTTTAGTGGGCAGCTAAGGTCTGATTTCACTCTTTCTGCCTGTCTCTGAATATTGCCAGTAATTTTCATGTATGGACTGCAGTAAATGAGTATAAGTTTGTTACATAGTGGTGGCATTTAGCTTTATCTTACATCAAGTTTGTGCTTAATTTCCTAGTAGCAACACAGTTCTGTAATGTAGCATTTTGCCTGCTTCTGGCAAGGATGAAATATCAATCAGGTAAGCTACTTTCCTGAGATAATTTTAATGAATGATTTTAAGATATCCTCATCCTGTGAAACTTCACTAATCAAAAGAGAATAGCAAGTCAAGACCACTTCCTATTCATAGCATCCAGCATACTTTTCATTTGTGGTATCCAATGAGATTTATTAGCTTATTGACACAAGAAGTACAATTACTATGTACCAACAGTCAATCTACAGATGGTTTAAAGATTGATTTAAATAGCCATAATTTCAATATTTACCTGCCTTGAGGAAATATGTACAGTGTAAAATACCCTGAAATATTTTTTAATAAGAATATGTATTTGTGTGTGTGTGTATATATATATATATATATATATTTTTATACACATGGTTATATAAGGTATGCTTGTATTCCATAACCTTTCATTTGCTTTTGTCTTTCAGAAGTGTCAACAGTGCTGAGAATCTTTAGTGGCAACTAGCAAACTCAACATGGAGATGAAAGTGATGTATTTGATTATGATGCAAAGAATACTGGTTTCCTGATTAAATTTGGACATCAAAAATATTAAAGTTCAAAATGAGTGCAATTGTAGTTGTGCATTTCTCACTACAGTACAGTGAGTCCTTTCCATTCATGGGATTCAGGGCAAAAATATCATGAATTTAACATATTCTGAGATGAAATTTATAGCTAAGCAATTGAGTAAAGGTTGAAGCATTAAGATTTGGTTGTTAAATGGATTATACCATAGATTTCTCTTCTTTGGGAAGGGCTGTATTTTGCATGTACACTAATTTAACAATCAGTATTGGGTAGCAAAATAGTGAGATTGGTTTATGGAAAAAAATTCGCTGTCAATATTTGTACGTGAACTTTATAACTCTCAAAGTAGAGTGTTTCTGCAGTTATACAGCCTTGCCAACCTTTTATCAATCTTTAAAGGCCTTCTATGGCATTGAAGGTGGGATCTCTTTTGGTTCATATATGATGGCCTCTTGAAGCTCCCTGTATCAAATTGTGGTGATGTCCACTTAAGCTTCTTTTTGAAGTAGGAGAGGAAGGAGAAGTATGAAAGTAATGCATCTGGGCTTTAGGGTGGGTGAAGGATATTGGAAATGCTCTATTTAACCAGGTACTCCATAACATTACCAACTGGGCATAATTTTGTCCACAGTGGGATTTGGCAGGGTAGACTCTTCACTCATTATCTGCACTCAATCAAAATCAGAGTTTTAAAAATTATTCACTTTCACTATATTTATCTCACTTTTACTTTAAGGATATTCTGAGCATAGAGCATCCTTAACTTGATTTTTTCCCTTGTGAACTAGCTTGTAGCTTTACCTAGTGTACAATTCTTTGACTGTGATGAGGCACGTTGATAAGTTAGCATTAAGCTCTATGAACACTGCTAAGGCTTAGAGGCTATTGTTGACAGAAATGCTTTAGGACTTCAACAACCAAACTTGTGTGTTCTGTTTGGGTAGGGAAAAACCCATGTTCTCCCGTATTTTGTCTGGGTAGAATAAACAAATGTTCAAATATCTAGACAGACCTTTGCACATCCTCATTTCTTGTTATTAACTTGTAACAAAAGTTAGAGCAATTGATGGATTACAGCATTGTATTCCTTAACAGGGATTAGGAATGGAAGGATCACACCATTACACCTTCAATTGCCTTAAAGAAGGATCATTGTAAGAGCCCAAACTGCAATGGAGAACAAATGTTGAGTACAGAAGCCACAAAGTTTTTGACCGATTACCTAGTCTAATTAGCTAGAGAGTTGTCTTGAATATTGATGTGTCAAAGATTTTTTTCAGTTTGAGATGTACAGAATGCTCAATTTTGTGAAACCAATTTTCATCACAAGTCATGTTTTTCATGAATGTCTTGAGAAGTGTATTTTCACTGCATAAGTACAAGTATAGTATAGTGTGTGTTTAAATGTGTGTGTATATATATATATATAAGTTGTAAATGCATTAGAATTTTAATATGTAAATAAATGGATGTTTATGAAAAATTTCTCTATGATTTACCTCTAATAATTGGACTAATTCTTATGTTATTCATTTCAATATATATCAACACATTCACCGCGTTTCTGCAGTTGCTAACGGTTGGTTTGGTTAGGTTGTAAGCAGCAGAATAGGGAAATTGCCTTTACTGCTCAAATACATTTTTATCCTTCCAAGGAACTATAAAAATGCAAATTCACATTTCACCTCGTTTGATTACATTAATTTTTTTAAAAAGGTTGTGAAACGGATGAAATGTCATTCATTTATACCAGTACGGGAGTAAGCAATTTACCTATTGGTATACATATGGCCCAATACACGGGGAACATGTTGAGAGATTACTCCTTACTTTTAATAGGAAATGCTATCTACTTGAACTCTTTATTGCACATGGTATGAATATTTGCCTTTATGCATCAATTCATGAAGGAAAAGGAGGTCATATAAAGATGTTATTTTGGCATTGTAAATGGAGGAAGCTAACAAAACGCAGGTTAAAAATTAGTGGTTCATTTTATTTATACTGCCCTGTATTAGTGGTAGTGTAAAATATTTTATTGCAATGGTTGGCTTCTCTAGTAGTTATGTTCTACCTACTGTGATAGTGCTCCAGTATCTAGCTAGTTCAATTCTTTATGCTGAAGCAACTGTTAGAATACCTACTTTGTTTTTATGATGGAGTTTGTGAAGTGGGTTGTAGATGATAAAATAATTTGCATTGTATTCAACATGGAAAATGATTCTCAACACGTATTTTCTCTTAGTTTAATTGTACGGTGTATGCTTACTGGTAGAAATCTAACTTTTTTATGAATTGATCAAACTATCAGACAAAAGGAGTATTGTAGTAATGTTGGGTTACTTATACCATCTTTTGCTAAGTAAATTAGGATCTCAATGATATGGAGTAAGCTTTACATAATAGTACACCATTTCTTGAAAAAACTGATGCCATTAGTTTTTTACTTTGGAAAGAGTCTAAACCAAATGCAGTGTAAAAAGATCATAAGAATTGTAAATACAATTAATTTTTCATGAACACACTGTTTGAAAGATGCATCAATGCCCTTCAAATGAAAAATGTTTATAACTTCTATACAATTGAGCAATACATGTTGCAGATCTGTAACCATTCAGGAAGAATCACTGTTCAAGTTCATGAGTCAAGTGATGTAATGAAAACATAAACACAATCTCACACCAGTGTGCTGGCTAATCTCTATTGCAATTGCTGGCATAATCTATATATCACATAGATATTCTTCTTTGGATAAAATTTTAATTCATGAAATTTCAGTTACTTAGTCATGTAATTTGTTAGAAAAAATGAATCTTTCATCCTAGTTCAGGTTAGCACTTAATTTTAAAACAAATGCCCCTGTACATACTGTGCACCACATCCTCTGGGAGATTGTTGGGTCAAGAGTGGTGCTGTGACTAGCTTGATTACTAGTAGAAGTGAATTCCTGAGTTGCAGATTATGCAAGTATTGTTATTGGGCGTTTTTTTTTTCATTACTTAGTATTTATAATGCTTGGCCCTTTGGCTTTTATCTCCATTTCTGCTCTATGGTGATCTTTCTCTAAATGGTTTTGGGAAATTTTTCTTGTATGCTACTCGGATATAACAAAGTATGAAAATTTTTATTAATTATTTAATAAATGTTTAACCATTTTTCTTCTGTTAAGAAATTATCACTGAGGATGTAAAGTTCAAGCTTAGGTAGTACCATTAGGATGCAAAGTTTTGATATTTTGGGTGTCACAGATTGCTATGCTAGCAAATGACCAAAAAAGGCAAATATCAGTGAGGCAAAAGTTAACTGAGAATTAAGAATAAAAGAAGAGGACACCTGTGCAGGCATGTTGGAGGGGAGGGCTTTCTCCATAGAGACTGAGAAATAAATGTGAAAGATAATTTCCCCATAACTACTCATTTAAAAAACTTATGACAACAATGAATGTTTCTGATTTTGCAGTAAGGAGCTTGGGATACTACTGAAGAGTACCATTTCCTCAAGAGACACTAACACGGACTGACACTTTTAGGGTACTAACAGTGTAGCTCAGGACTCTATATTTCTGAGGAGTGCTAAATACCCCAAGATGCGTGAAAATGATCCCCTCCAGCACGCTTCTCTTGGGAGAGATGAGGTATGGAAGAATATATGAAGAACAATCTAAAGCATGGCATTCATTTGCTACTCTGCAAATAAACTATTTGTGATGTGGGAATATGTTACAGCTTCAACTTTGCTGTAACTTCAACTTCAATTTAAAGAACATTATTGTATTTTCAGTTGCTCTCTTTGTGATTGCCTTGCTAGTTTCTATCATTTTATGCATGTGAAGGAAAATATCACTGTGTCACTGAATGTTTGGGAAAAAAAGATTTAGGATGTCCCGAGTATGAAATACATGAGACCTGTGAGGTGTCACTCATCAGCTGTGCTTTCTTGTACTGCATTTAAATTTGTTCATGTTGAAATGAAAATACATTGAGATAGCCATTGTAATAAATATGGTACAGAATGTTCTTTGTATGGTATTCTTAGCAAGCACCTGGCAGCAGCTTTGAAATATATTTGATTTTCTTGATATATGTAGTTCAAATTGAATAATGTTGATTCCTTATTGTATAGTATTTCCTATTAAAATTGAGGTTGTATTGAGTTGGCAAAAAGGTTTGTTCAGTTTTGAATATTGTCTCTCCAACCTTTTAAAGATAATTTTTATATTTGGATTCTCTAAATCCTGTATTGTGTATGCAAAAATGTTAGAATGTCTCTACTTGGAGGCTTATTACGTACTGTCAAAACCATGGTCGCTGTACCAAATACAGGATTTAGAGAATAAGAATACAAAAATCTTTGAAAGGTTAGAAATATCACATTCATAAAATGAACAAACTTTCTGGTCAACCCAAAACATGTCTATGGAGCAAGGGTCAATCATGGAATCCAGAAATTTGGGATGAATTCATAAAAGAACAATTTAAAAACTGAAAATAACCGCTCATCTCATGAAAGGCTCTAAATACCTTTAAGGTTGTTTGTTTTACTATTGTTTTGCAAACCCTGGTGCACACATGATATATTACACATTTTTTTATTCAGGGGTTCACTTGTTGGTATCTTCTTATTGTGTGATCCAGAGAGCTTATAGTATGTTATCATGCCCTTTTTGTTTTTGTAATTGTTCTTTTCTGCTTGATGACATGGTGGTTATATTGTCTAGCAAGATGAATACACTGTAAATATAATTGAAAATTTTCAATACCTTATCCATTATCTTACCTCAGACTGTGGCAGTGCATATTATTGTCTTTTTATTGGAAATAAAATGCATAGGCATGCCAATTGAAATAAGCATTTAGATACAGTCAACCCTCGATAAGAGGGACTAGTAGGGGAGAAGGGTGGTCCGGATTAGCCGATTGTCCGGAATAACCGATATGCCTATATATATATGTGCCTATATATGCACAAATAATCACCTTAATAAGGTCTAAATACATAATACATCATACTGTATGCACTATACTGCTGTATATTTTGAAATATTCAGCCTGTGGGGTAAAATAAATAATATTTACTACTAATAAGTACAAGAAGTTACTAAAAAAGAAACTTCAATTATACTTAAACACAGAAATATTCACTCAAAAGTCAGAGCAACACAGCACTATCATTTGAATATACATACATATACCAGGCCTCTCCTCCCTATGGGAGGGTAGCCGACAGCAGGCCACAATCAACACCCTTAGTCACTAAGATACGAGAGAGGCAGCACTGGCCGCACCAGAACTGCCAGGATCAGCAGCAGCCCAGCACAACCACCTTCCACAGTCAGGCCCGACAGCCATAGCTGGTTTACCCTGACCGCTCCATTGAGTGCAGCCCCTCCCCCCGCACAGGACAGGTCAACCCCATCACATGCGGGCAAGCTCTTAGTACCGCGTCAAAAATAAAATTACCTTCTTATCCACTGCCCCCACTCACTTCTGTCCGCAGTCATCCTTCTCGCCACAACCACAGTCAGACCCCTTTCATACAAAGCACGCTTCACCCCATCCATCCAACACATCCGTGGTCTACCTCGCACTCTAATACCACTCACTTCCGACATATAAATCTTTTTCACCAGCCGCTCAACATTCATTCTTTCGACATGCCCAAACCATCCAAGCACTCTTTCATCCACTCGCCTGCTCAGCTTTTTGATAACCCCCATCTGCCTCCTAACCAACTCATTCCTGATCTTATCTCTTCTTGTCACTCCATACATGCTCCTCAAACACTTCATCTCAAACACATCCATCCTCCTCCTCTCAGCTACTCTCAAACCCCACAACTCTGCTCCATACAACAAAACTGGCACAATCAAACTTTCATACAGTCCTCTCTTAGCATTCATACTTGAACTCCTGCATTCAAAAACTTTCCTCATTGCACCCATTGTCTTACAGCCTTCACTCACTCGATGTCTCACTTCTACTTCCATACTATCCTTAACAGCCACATCCGACCCGAGGTACCTAAAATGCTCTACTTCTTCTAACACTTCACCATTCATCCTCACATCCAAATTACCAAACACTCCACCTCTTGAACATCTCATCACCTTACTTTTATTCACATTTATCCTCAGTTTATGCCTTTTGCACACTCTACCAAACTTTGCAACCAGTCTCCTCAGTTTTTCCTCTGAATCAGCCACAAGCGCTGTATCATCTACAAACAAGAGCTGACACACTTCCCACTACACACCATTTCGTCCCACCAACTGCGCACCTTTTCCCAACACTCTGGCATTCACTTCCCTCACCACACCATCCATAAACAAATTAAACAACCACGGCGACATCACACATTCCTGTCTCACACCTGTCATAACTGGGAACCACTCACCTCATTCCCTACTCTCACACACGCTCTGCTGTCAATGTAGAAACTCTTGATCGCATTCAACAGTCTCCCACCCACTCCATACAAACTCACAACTTGCCACAGAGCCTCACGGTCCACTCTGTCATGCGCCTTCTCTAGATCCATAAAAGCCCAATGTACATCTTTACCTTTTGCCAAGTATTTTTCATTTACCTGCTTCACAGCAAACATTTGATCCACACAACCTCTGCCACTTCTAAAACAACATTGTTCTTCAGCCAGCACACGATCCGTCATCACTCTCACTCTTCCAATCAAAATTCTTCCACACAGCTTCCCAACGACACTCGGTAGACTTATACCTCTAGAATTACTGCACTCATACCTGTCACCTTTCCCCTTGTACAACGGAACTACACACGCGCTACTCCAATCTAACGGCACTTTACTAGCCCCAAAACACACATTAAATAAATGTACCAACCATTCTACAACCACATTTCCTCCTTTCTTTAGACATTCAACCGTGCAACCATCCATACCTGGTGCTTTCCCATTTTTCATAACATCCAAAGCACCTTTCACTTCTACACTTCTTATTCCACTTCTATTAACTTCACCAAACACAGGCATTCTAACATCACTTCCAACAGCTACCACTCTCGCAACCCTATCATCTTTCACGTTCAGCAGTTCCTCAAAATACTCCGCCCATCTCTTCCTCACATCACAACCCTCCACCAGCAGCCTACCATTTGCATCCTTCACTCTTGCATTTGAAAATGGTGGGGGTAAACAAACTGAATTATGGCGGGAGCGGTGGCGGCTGATGTGCGTGCCATCTGTGGGCAACTTTCGTCACTAACGCCAGTAACTCGGACAACCCCCCTTTACCGCGGACAACGTCCGTCTTATCCGATATCCGGATTACCGAGGTCCGTCTTATCGAGGGTTGACTGTAAACTGTATCCCATGGGATGTAACCTTTATGAAGAAAGTTTGCTAACTCACGTTTGGGTGTACAACCCTTTTCATTTTAATATTATGCTCTGTTTGTATTTGTGGAATGATGTTTTATATCTAATTCTCAAAAATGAAGTAAATTACAAATAATTAATGATTCAAATTCTACAAAACATAATTGCACTGCTGGTTAGGAAAACTACTTCGTAGGTGTAGTTGTCAAGTGACTGCACCTGCGTTCAGTAATGTCTCCAAAACAATTTAGTACCACACTCAGGAGTCATGGAGTAAGTCAAATGTAGTAGATGGGCTCTACTCATTCATAAACCATAATATTTACTGTACATTTAAATGGATGAAATTGAAATGTTGGAAAATTCATAAATATTTCATATAATTTTTATTCTGTAATGATTAATACGGGCAATGGCTTACCTACATATTTTGAGCAATAAGCAAAATCATAACTTATGGACAGTCTTGAAGGGGTTATTATTTCTTAGTCTAATTTAGTCAAGTGATTTGAATAATGATTTGTCTTGTACCTTGTATCTTTCAAAGCAGATAATTAAAAAAGTGAAATGCAAAGAAAGTAGTCAGAACAGTTGGTTTAAACAAAAAATTAAATGAGAACACATAGGGGAAAGACTAGCTATGAAAAATTACATAAAGTATAAAAACATGCAAGACAAATGGCTACAGAGGATGAATGGCAGTGCCTGGAATGAGTACAAGAATCAGCAGAAGAAAGTGAAAAGAATGATACACAAGTTAACTTGTGTATCATTCGTCTTGTGTCATTTTGGAGGTAGCTCAATCATGGTGTGGGCTTGTTTCAGCTCATCAGGGGTAGGTAATCTTCACATCATTGAAGGAACAATGAATGGCCAAAAATGTCATGAAATATTGTAAGAGCGACTCATGGAATGGTCCAAAGCATACTGCAAACGAAACAAAGGAATGGTAGAGGATGAAAAAGATGAACATTTTAGAATGGCCAAATCTATCCCTACACAGGAATACAATCAAAAACTTGTAGAGGGAATTGAAAGTGATGATGCAGGAGAGAGGTCCCAATAAAGTCATAGAACTCAAAGAAATTTAAATTGAAGAATGAAATAAAATTACTTCCAAAACTTTTAAAATCTGCTAGTGAACTACTCTAAATGCCTCAAAGCCATAGTTAATAATATTGGCAGTACAGCAAAGTATTATTGTATGTATAATTTGAAATGTGCTGTAAACTTTGTTCACATATTTATTATACTTGTTCCCACATATTTTTTCTATTAAATATTTGTGGGAATTAGAAGTATTATTAATCTTTTTATGCTATTGTTTATATATAGTCCAATTTTCGTAATTGTGCGTGGTTTAGAAATGTGGTATTTGGCAATGTAATCAATGGGGTATATTATTTTGCTCCCCACTGCATGTTCAAATTTGAATTTCTTGCTTAGAATTTTGAATTTGTAACTCAAATATGCCTTCAGATTTAGATAATCATGAACATTGCAGTTGTTGACATCAACTTCTTAGGCTGGAAGAAAGGGCATTTCAAAATAATTTTATAAGTTCAAATTTATCAAGAAATTTGACTTTTGTTCCTTTGACATTCAATTAACTCATTGAATATCACAGACAATTCCAAGGTAAAAAAAAAATTACTGTTAATCAGGTAGCTAAATATTTAACCAACCAAAAAATTTTAAAGCAAATCAATTTTGGAAATATATTAGAAATCAGTATATTTGGATAGGATTGGAACTTGAAAAATTTGGTACTGTCCCTTTGCTAAACTTTTTTGTGCAGTTGTGGAATAGGAGACATGGACTTCAAGCAGTGAGCCACTTGGAAGTGATTTTGATGACCTGCAACCCATGAAAGTTTTAATATGACAAGTTGGTTGTCCCAATGATGCTCTCACTGTTGATTTTGCATGGAATGGCCTCTAAGTTGTTCCCTTTGACAGTTCTGATACACAAGCAAGAAACTCAGAGGACCTATCCTGTTTGGTGTGTGCTGGAAAGAATTGTCTGTAACAAAGGCTTCAACTGCCATTTGCTGTATGTGCAAGGTCCTGTGTTAAAGGTTAGGTAGGCCTTCGTTTTACTGAAATTGAATAGGTTATTTGTTTCATCATGGACCATCTTTCTGGTTCACTGCTGTCCTGTTTTTCAGTGCATGCTACTTTCTTCTTCAACTTTTATTGTGTTTCATAAACTTCTTTCTCAACTGACTGTTTCTTTGCACCTTGTGCAGATTCCATGTTCCCTAACTCAATACAAAATGGTGGCTTCCACGTTCCTCTTTGGAACGCCTTTGTTGCAATTATTGAGGCCTAAACTAACATCCATTTTAATCTGCCATTGGCTCTGACTTGCAAGTTCAAGTATAACAGGCAAGCTCTGATAGTATTTTGTGCTGGCTGAAAATAGTTGTGATGGTTGTTGTTCAGTTACTGTTTTTGTTACAGGATCTACCCCTATCTCCACCACCAGTGGACATCAGTGATGATGAACTCGTCACAATATCTGTCCGAGACTTGAACCGACAGCTAAAGCTGCGCGGTCTCAGTCGAGAAGACATCGTCAAAATGAAGCAGAGAAGAAGGACTCTCAAAAACCGGGGTTATGCTGCAAGGTAAAATATACTAATGGGTTGTAGCTATAAGCTCTTGTGTGTGAAAAAATAAGACAGCTTAAATGGTTATGTGGTTTTGCATGCAGTCTCAGTATATTACTGCAATTGCAAGTTATTTAAGATAAAAATGTAAGTTTTACATTTTCATCATATTGATAATTTTGATGGTTGTTATGAAATCAAGTTCTTCTTATTAGATGCAAAAATTTGAAAACTATTGTCAGCATATTTTGATTGTAAGAAGTTTATTTCGAGTGTGATATCCCATGACAGAAGTGCTAGCGTGTACTAAGCTGTGGCTGTTCTTTTAGTAAAATAGATCCCTCTTGAATTAGCAGTTGAGTTGAAAATTTACAATCATGAAGTATTTCAAAATTGGTCAGCTTCATCAATCAATTTATCTTGTTGCTCATTTTGATTCATTTGTGATATTGTTACAGTTTTTCATGTGTCAAAATATGCAGAGAATTACTCATATTTTTACTAAAACACTCAATCTTTGACATTCTTGAAAATTATCGGTCCATAAAAAGTAATGTTTCAGTGTTACTAATATCATCTTCTGGGTGGAAATATAAAAAATATGTGAAAATAAGTGTTTGCATTGTGATCCATCAGAAAAGTATAAGAGAAAAACTCAGCAAACTCATTTGTAGTGTTAGTGTTGTTTAAAATAATTATAATTTGAAAAATAAACTGAAAGGATCCTTTTGACCTTGGGACATTTAAGGCTATTCTAAAATTCAGAGTGATCTTCGGTTGAGGCCAATAATAACTCATGTTCCTGCCATCACTTATCCCATTACTAAGACCTTGAATAAAATCATAATAGTGTAAATCAGAGTACAAAAATTTTAAATAATGTTCAGAGAGTATATTGAAGTAATAGAAGCATAACATATCTATTAGTGATGTACCGATACCATTTTTTTGGCCAATACCGATACCCATTTTTTGGCTGATACCGATACTCCGATACCTGGAAATACCGATACTCCGATACCTGGAAATACCAATACTACAACCGATACTGATACTTTTACAATTATATTAAAATAAAACCGTTATAAGCCCTATACGGGTGTTATTATAAAATTATTCACTAATGTATCTAGTAATATAACAATATTGACAATAAAGTTTTTGATTATGAATAATAAAACTGCTCTTGCTCTGTTAACTATATTGTTAAAAAAACGAAATGAAATCCGTCCGATAGACAAGTGTTTCTAATCGTATTGCAACGTAATGTCGACTAGCTCTAATAGCAACTGGTTCCAAAAGTGGACCAAAACAATCGAACGAAATTTGAATTTGAACGAAACTTCAACTAGGTTTGGACGAAACTTCAACTAGGTTTGGACGAAACTTCAACTAGGTTTGGACGAAACTTCAACTAGGTTTGGACGAAACTTCAACTAGGTTTGGACGAAACTTCAACTAGGTTAGGACGAAACTTCAACTAGGTTTGGACGTAACTTCGACTAGGTTTAGAGGAAATTTTGACTAGGTTTAGACGAAACTTCTACGAGGCTTGGACGAAACTTCAACGAGTCGTTGAGTAACCATGAGTCAACAAATAGATGCTAGAAAGCAATTGAAAATGACTGAATTTAAAATAATGGTAAAATCGCCCTGTAAAATGCTAGATTTTGCATTTTAATGCTATTCTTCCAGCTATGGTGATAGATTCGTACTTTAATGCTAAGTTGGCAACACTGCAGTCCATTGTCATAGTTTGATTTGTTTCCCTCACAAAGTTTTTCGGTTGCGTCATCTTTCCGCTCTATTGTAGTGTGATACCGTAATTAGCATGTATGAACAAATAAGTATTCACTGTTTAGCAATCTTTATTTGTCGACTGAGGTTATTATCCGACTAAATTTAATTATAAATTATATTTTTCCCCATTTACAGGTATAAAATAGTAATATAATGTAGAATTTAGTCTCAGAAATAGCAGCAAGAACGCAAGCAGTATATGTATGTACTAACACACAATGTGCAGAAGCAAACACGGCTCTTTTCAGTTTGGGGGCCTATCAAATTTTTATGTTTTTTTTGCCAAAGAATGTATTTTGGTGTGAGAAACACAAAAATGATAACCATTTTGTGGAGAAATTATTTATCAAGCTCATTTCCGTTAATCTTTTATGAAAAAACTGTCGTTTCTCGGTACGTTTTTGCCACGCAAACTCACACAGACAAGAATCTATCATTTGTCGGTGAGTGCCTCGCTGACGTTTTTTTCATTTTTAGACTATGCCATACACTCTCAATCATTTGAGTGAGTGCACCTGTTGCAGGGTCCACGAAGTTTTCTCTATGATTAACAGTGAGGTGTTTGAAATTATACCCTTGGTTAGGTTAGGTTAGGAACACTTGATGAATAATTTGTCCACAAAATGATTATCATTTTCGTGTTTTTCACACCAAAATGCTTTGGCGAAAATAAAACATTAAAATTCGATTGGCCCCAAAACTGAAAAGATCCGCCAACACGCAACCAACTATCAAATTGTTCGTGAATTTTTTAAACGTCTTAAAATAGAAGAAAAACGCAAGATTCGTAATGTACGGCAATTTACAAGCGAAATTAAAATGAAATTATTAGCTTCGTAATATTTGACGATTTACAAGCTAAATTAAAATAGAATTTTTCAGCTACTTCTTTATTAAATTTACAAAAACTTTAACATGCACCTTCAACTTTATTTTATTGGTATGATTTTTGTTAGCCTGTCAAAACTTTGAGAAATGGAAATTGGGTCAAACTATTTAGGTTTTAGTTGTAAAAGTATTATAATTTTATGGTGCTACTGTGTTTAACTATTCATGCTACATAGCTTTCACTTACTGACCGTACGTGACTCATAGAGAATTCAAAGTTATAAATTCAGTTAGCGGGCTTCATTAAACGCTGTAATTCAACAGTTAGCTAACTAATTAACTAGGTATGAATAGGCTCTTTATGTGATTATACTTTGACTCTCTTGATTTATGACTTTCATTTTTTTATGATGAAATACGTATTATAGGAAAGTATCGGCCGGATTTTGCCAATCCCAATCCCAGTAAAATGACCGATACCGATACATCGGTACATCACTAATATCTATAAACTTCAACATGCCCTCAACAAAAATGCAAACAGTTTTTGCTCAAAAATTATTCAATAGGACTGCAGCTTTGAAGCTTGAAACATGCATTCTAATGTTCATTTTGTCCTATCTCTTGTGCCGTGAACATATGGCTGGTGTGCAATGCTGTTACCTAGTCGTCTTGTGATTTCACATACCTGTACAACTTTTGTTTATCTAGTTATCTTAATCTGTGATTTACAACATTTCTGTGGCATCTCGTGTAGCTTAAGTATTGGATTTAAATTTTGTGGAGTTTGCTCCCGCGAGGGGGCGCTGCGAAGGTGTGCGCGCCGGCTGTCAGGAGACGGTCGGTGCGCCAGCCCTAAGTAGCGTCAGTCAGGGAGCGGTAACTGCATTTATCGATGTGACTGCAATTTTTTTGTATATATCCAGCGTGATGAAATTATGAAGATTTACATTGTTTTAATAAAAAAATATGAAATTTTCTGCATATTTTAACATGTGTAGAACAAGAAAAATATTGCAGGGTTGAAAAATTAGAATTTTATGAGATTAATTACTAGATCATGTGAGCTTTTTCTGCTATAAAAGTGACATTTTTTTTTATTGTGGCTATTAGGGTTCTGTTACAGTAACTTTATGCAAATATGTGTCCATGTCTGCTTCCCTATAACTTTATAGTGTTTAATTTAATGGCAAACTGTCACTGTTCAATTGTTACTGATTAGGTAAATCTCATTGGTATCAGTATATCAGTCATTAGTTGTAAAAATTTTGGAATAAGTGACTGTTTCATAAAATTGACATTCGTGTGTTTACGAAGGAATTTCTTCATTGCATTTCACATTGGGATTTTAAAATTTGGCCTTAAATAGAAATAATTGCACAAATTGATTAAGTTAGGTTGGAGCACTCGTGCAAGTTTCAAAATAAAAATGATAGCAAAGACAGCTGATTTAAAAATCATTTTAATTAGTGAACGTTTCGGCTCCAAGCTCAAGCCATTATCAACACCTGTAAAAGATAATTGAAATACAGAAAATAAGACACGGCTATAAGACAAAAAAGAATACAACTTAAAATAGTGCGAAAAAAAAAAAAAAGGGTAACGGAGAGATTATACTACAGTTATATTTTGAAAATCAAGCTATTTCTAATTGGAATGATGATAACATTGAATTAAGAGCTGGTTTTAATTGTTTAATGTACAGAGATTCAAGTATTTGTAGGTCGTTTCTATTTGCACAGAAACTTAAAATTGAAAAATCTGATTTGCTCACTATTACACTACACTGCTCAGCGTGATCCCTAATGGCTGAAAAAGATGGCTTGGCTAAAACTCTACCCGTTCTGGAGCTCCTACCAACGTGCTCGAAAAATCTAGTTCTAAAACTACGTTGGGTGCAACCCACATAGCTAGACCCGCACAGCGGGCAACAATACTTGTAGATTAAGCGAGAGCACAGTTCAGTAGGTGCACTTCCAATTAGAAATAGCTTGATTTTCAAAATATAACTAGTATAATCTCTCCGTTACCCTTTAATTTTTCGCACTATTTCAAGTTGTATTCTTTTTTGTCTTCTAGCCGTGTCTCATTTTCTGTATTTAAATTATCTTTTACAGGTGTTGATAATGGCTTGAGCTTGAAGCCAAAACGTTCACTAATTAAAATGATTTTTAAATCGGCTGTCTTTGCTATCATTTTTATATTGCACAAATTGCTCTGAAGGCTACTCAGGCTTTTCGTCTTCTAGCAAGTAATTAAACTGCATAACCCCACTATCTGTGGATTCCTGTATGTTTCTCTCCTGTAGAAATGTTAGAATTTAACCAAACTGTGCAGAGAATTTAACCAAACTGTGTCAAGGTATGTGTGATGGTGCACATCATTTATTCTGTATCATAGTCTATGCTTACAAACACAATTGATTGTTCACACAATTATTGTTGGTGTGGTGGATTTTCTTTATTCCTGGCATCATTTAGTTCTGAACATTGAATTCTAAATGATCACTTAGTCCCGAGTCTGTGTTGCTTAGCTTAGGCGTTTCATTCCACTGCCAAATTTGGCATCAATGACACTTGAAAGAAAGAGTGCACGCTCTTAAATTGGTGTGGGTGCTATTGTTATACTAATTGTTAGTTCCTTTCAAAATGTGTGAGGGTCCGAGCTGAGAGTTTGGTAGGCCTTCTTTTTGTGGAAATAAAATGTGTTTCGCTATGTTCAGGACCACCTTTTTCGGTTTACTGCTGTCCTGTTTCTCAGCACCTACTACTTTCTTCTTCAACTTTTAGCTTGTTTCATGAACTTCTTTCCCAACTTACTGTTTCTATGCCCCTTCTGCATAGATTCCGCATTCCCTAATATCCATACTAAATGATGCCTTCCTCCTTCCTCTCTTTGATACTCTTTTTTTGTAGCAGTTAGGGAGGCTTAAACTAACCTATAATCTGATCTTCCTTGCATGTTTTTTCAATGCATAAGGTATTTTATGCATTAATTCCTTTTTTCTACAGTCCGTACTAAATGGTCCCTTTGCTTTGTTCTCTTGAGATTGCTTTTGTTGTGGTTAGGGAGTCTGAAACATAGGCAATAATGATAACGATTAATATAGTATATCTTGAAAGAATGTGCCTATCTTTCTTGAAATTTGTAAGTCTAAATAAGGTACACATCACGCAGAGTAACAATAATGATCGCCTGATGCGATGTATACCAAAAGCCATGGTAGGCGAGAACACATTTGGCGCACATCGTTGCGAATACAGACTGCGCTTTTCTGAGTAAAGTGTGTAGAGTGTTCCTGCTAATTTTACGTGCTCGACAATGTACTCGCCTCTTCCAAAGCTGAACACAGTCTAGCTTTGGGATGATAGTATTGAAAATAATAAATTTTATGCTATAAATAGTAGTGCAAACCTACTGCATTGTTAATCATGATCAACGTGTTGAAAAATCTGTAAATTCGTATTTTTAAGACTTTTTACTAATTTTTCCATAATATTTGTGGGTTGTTGATGAGTTTAATCTTTATTAAAATTTATTTATTCATTACTTTTCATACTTTTCACGAATCATTACCCCCATTCAATTCAATATAGATGTTTTTTGCTCCTATTGTCAATTGTTACTTTTATAAACACAACAATTGACGTACCATTTCTTCCTTTGCTCTAACCATTTAGTCCCTCAAATAGATGCAACTATCGTATCTATGGAAATTAGAGCTCCCAGCGAAAAATGTGAGGTCCTGAGCTGAAGGTTTGGTAGGCCTTCAGTTTTTTAAATACAATGAGTTTCATCTGTTATGGACCATCTTTTTCGTTTCACTGCCATCTTGCTTTTGAGCCCCTACTACTTTCTTTGTTAATTTTTATCTTATTTCACTAACTTCCGAAATTAAAGTTTCAGTGCACACTTGGTATATAGATCCCCCATTATTTCAACTCCATACTAAATGGTGCCTCCCTCCTTTCTTCCTTTGGAACACCTTTGTTGTATGTGATTTGGAAGGCTTAAACTAACTTATCTAACCTAAGTATTGAGTTATGCGAGTTTCATTAGCACTGAGTAGAGGTTGCATTGTTGAGTGCTAGTGCTTTCTTGTCAAGATCTAAGTCCTTTAATACTGTTTGCAGAGATGTCAACATTGTTATGTATCAGGAGCTCTGAATTGTGATGGCATTTAGGTAGTGGTGGTTGGTGTGGTGTTCCCAGTTGCCGTGTCAAGCGCCTCGAGGAGAAGGACGTCCTCGAGAGCGAGAAGTCGGATGAGCAGCTACAGATGGAGCGTATGGCCGCCGACAATCTCGCACTTCAGGACGAGATACAGGCCATCTACCGCCATTATGAAGCGCTCAAGAAATTTGCCTTGGAGCACGGAGTAGTCATACCTCATGAGCTAGAAAACCTATGACACTGCATTAGCTTCCTCTGATGAGAGCGAGCCTCTTTGCTGTTATTACTATAGCTTTCATGGGACGTCAGGCATCACTGAGTTGAAGTATTACCAAATTTGAATTTTGGATGTACCATTTGTTGCCACGGTTTCTTTATTCTATTTGAAAAAAATTAATGACCAGAAAATCAGACGCTTGCATCCTCAAAATGGCTTGTGCTCCAACTCAGTGATGCTTGAAACCTGCTTTTCAAGTATCTGACTGCACTTTTGTGCTTAATATTACATTTAGGTCTTCATTCCCGAGTCAATTTTTCTGACTAGATGGTTGATGCTGAAATAAATGAAATATTAAATATTTTTTCACACACGTTGCATTTGTTTCCCATTATTTTTGTCCTGATCATAGTTTACAGCACTATTTCATCTAAACATTTCAAACAATTCATTCAAAGTATTTCATTTGAAAACTAACATTTTCATTGTTTTTTCGCGCCTGCGTCTCAATTCCGTATAGATTCTTGTTTCTGTTTTTGCCATCCTTAAAGTCTCATATTTTTAGTTAATTGCTCACAGTTGAGAGAGTCGATGATAATCAATATTTTTAATACCAAAAGCACATTTGCGTCGCCCTCATGGTTTTTGGGAACAGTTGAATCGTTGGCGAAATTGCGGTAAAATTTTCGTGACGTCCATAGGAACTTGACCATCTAAATTTATCAGTTCAACTTCCGTTCAATATTTAATCCTTGTAAATTGTCCATTTTCTTTTATGTTGCTCAGCTGTTCAAACTAGATATAATCATAATTACATTTGTATAATTATCTTTTGCACTCAAGCAACGAAAATGTTGAAATAAGTTCTCTGAGAGAGTCCATTATTTGGTCTGCATTGGAGACACAAAAAATGGTTAGTGATATGAAATAGCTTGTACGTGGATTATGCTAGAAAGATTATTTTTCTGACATCAGTGTAGCAGAAACTACAATCGAGAATTTTCAAAGAATCACTGTTTTTCACTCTTAAATTTCCAGCAGTCGCATTTCCTTTACAGACAATCCCAGAAGTGCAATATTTTTGACTTGGATGCTGCTCCAATTTCCGTGAAGAAATTGTGAGGAGATTCTACGGCTGAGGATGGCCGTTGTTTTATCAGCGACAGGGAATGTTTGTCGCTGTCATGTGAAGCGTGGGCTCTGTCTCCTTGCTTACAGTTGCCGCGTGAAGCGCATCGAGCAGGTGGGCGACCTGGAGTCCGAAAAGACGGACGAGCAGCGCGAGATGGAGAAGATGGCATCAGACAACACGAGCATGCGCATAGAAATCGATAAGGTCTACCAGTACTACGAGGCCCTCAAAACCTTCGCGTACCAGAACTCCATCCCTCTACCTGCTGAGTTGGAGACTCTTTGAACTATGTAATGTGTCACGACTGTTTCATGCCATTCGTGGTATACCAGAATTCTTGTTTCTCAAGTCAATTTTGCCGAGTTTTCCTTGCATTCGGGGTTGAACTATCTTTTTATTTTCGTGGTTCCTCTTCAATACTCATGGTATAAGTGTTCAATTAATGCTAGTGCAAAAGTAGAACCTTTCGGAAAGTAATAGTTGAAACTTCACTTGCTCTACGGCCCAAGTTATTCAAGTATAAAGCCCTAGAAAGCAAAAGTCTCACTATGGCCAGTGAAGTACTTCATGTAATTTCTCCTCTTATTGATTGTGTCAATTATTTAAAATATGCTCTTTATTCTTTTATCAAATACTCGTTTCAAATTGAGCTTTAGTTTCAACATTCAGTATTTCGTTGTTCAACGAAGTAAGGTGGCTGTAGCCCTCTGTTTTTGTTTCAACCTTAGGTTTGGTTAATCTTTATGGGCCTAACTGTTAAGGCTTTGAGTCAGGTGTTCGTTTTTCAATGTCGTTGACAATGTTTATGCAATTGTGTAAGTCTTAATGTTCAAATTCAGTACCTGTTCTTCAAGGATAACTTATTTCTTTTTTCTTACCTTGTCTCAAAAATATTTGACCCGTCATCATCTGGAAAAACGCCGTTCTCAAACTATCTATCATCCTCTTTGCTCATCATATTTTTGTATTTCATTACTGCTTCCCAACAATACACTCGGACGTCAACGTATAAGCTGCGGGAGATCCCCCTCTCGGAGAAGGGAGGACTTTCCCTAAGGAGTTACCTCAACGCCCCTTACGTAGACTTGATACTTTTTTTGAGGCGGACTGCATACCCTACTCAGGAGAGAGCAATTATCTTATCGTGCTTACCGTTGATTCATTTCTAGACCGAATTCTTTTGCAGTGTCCTTTGCAAGCTGCGGCTGAATTATTAACCCATGTGATGGTTAATGCTCTGACGTTGTACTACGCTGAATTGTCGTTCATTTTATCTTGGGTGTTTCTGAGTTGTATGAAGGGTTGTGATGCCAGTTCGTGTGTCTCGAGGAAAAAAGTGCGTTCTAGGAGTGACCCATGTCTCTCACCGCACGCCCAACAACAATTGTTGCAGGAGGAGATAGTGGGTTTGGCGTTAAAGTTGAACGGGTCTAATTTTTTTTCTACTTCTGTTCGTGTCATGTAAGAAAGGCGTGTTATTTCTTATAGCCAGCCTCCGATACGAATTCCGTGGAGTACCTAACGGGGTGTGCGCATGTAGTGTCCTAGCTTCATCTGTAGGAGCCCTGACACTTTTCAGGAATGCCCTAAACTATTTGTAGTAAATAGAATGGCACTGATAACTATGATCGGTTTTGGGCTCAAGCTTTAAGGTTAGTTAGTTTATCATTAATTTCTCAATGTAATCGATGGGACATTTGGTTGACCTCATACTTTTCTGTAACCTTCGTTTTAATCTAAGCAGAATGATAGTCACTGGTCTAAGCGTCTCTCCGTAACTGAGAACGTCCTAGGCCCCTTTATAATGTCTTTCTAGCTAGCCGTTATGTTTCGCTAATTGAGGCATTGAAGACTTGCCCAATCGGGTCTTCAGTTTCCTCTATACAAATCCTTCAAGTTTACTGAAATTCCGCGTGTCTCCTCTTTGGTGGGTCAGTAGTGATTTTTTTGTTAACCGCAGGCTTTGTAGTTGGTGTAGGATAAATAAAATTGGTGACATTATATATGACATTTATGATTTTTGTTTGTGTGCTTTGAACCAATTTTTATTAGTTATATTTAGTAAGGGCAAAGACAAGAAAAAACCTGGTTGTGAACCATATATGATATTTACTAATCAGTTTATCCCTCTGTTCGACACTTATTTTGAGAAGCTTTATTTTGACTCCAACTGACGGGATGTTGAGCGTATCTTTTTCGTTGCTGTCGTTCGTTCAAACTCTTACAGTGGTATTTTTTATTTGACCTTTTTGTGCCAGATTATTTAAATTTTATTTCGATGTGTTCGTTTCGTTCATTGTTTTCACAAATTAATGTTATGTAAGACCGGGTTTAAATGTTAGCCTGTTAGCCATGTTATATAAAATCGCTTTAGTTTTTTATCCAGCAGCGTTTTGCCTCTTTTCTTGATTCTTGCCTTCTTCCTCTAATGGGTTTATTACTAGAATGCTTCGTATTTATCCGTCATTTTATACTATCATTATGATTGGGCTGTAAAAATAGAATGACCTTAGATGTCAGTATTGATGTTTCTTTCGTCGATAGCAAGAGTCGATCATCAACTTCAACTCTTCACTGCCTGAAGAGAAAACTGGTTTTCACGACTATGTCGAGAAGAACTTTCAGATACCGTATATACCAACGTTTAAGTACTGCAAATTCATATTCGTGCATAAGTTAACTGGATCTTCAAAACAACTGTGCTTGATACAAATTATGATGAATACTTGGCCTCTGATACACGCTAAAAAAATTAAGTACTATAGCTAGCATATTTATTTTCTTTGGCAGCTCTGAGTCACTTTGACTGGAGCCCCGCCTCTGTTGCAGAAGTTGACCAGCTAATTTATTTCTAACTTGGGTGTGAGTTTTAAGTGAACTTAAATTGGTCCTCGTTTAGGTCGGTTACTTGTGGAAGTTTTGGCTATAACTTATTTTTGCTGCTTTTCGATGTTATTTAATAGGATGCTAAGGTGATCTATAATATTTATGGAAGTATTCTCTTCGTGCTTGTATTATTCACCTAACTTCGTCCTGTATTTTTGGACTAAATTTTTTTCGTAATTTGGTTCGAAAGAACAGCAAACAGGTTGTCTCGTCATGGTGCGAATGAAAATATTGATATACCTTATCAAAACATTCAATTTTCAGCTTCTATACGGTTCGAAATCGTTTTCGTATTGTTACTCATTTCATTTTTTTCAACTTTGAGTCTAATTCGCTAGACCGTATCTATTATACCATCAATCTAATTTTTATATGCAGCCATGAACTATCTTTGTAAAGCACTTAGACCATTTCTAGTATTTCGTCAATTTTACACCGTTGAGTGCTTTGTATCACACAGAAGGTGATAGACACCATGAAATAAAGATGAGGAATTTGACGCTGCACTTATTGATCTTATAGATACTATTGGTAAAATGTGTTAGCAAGGCAACCAAATTGACTGCACAGTAAACGGCTCAAACAATACCCGTCATGGGTCCGGAAACTTCATCTAATTATTTCAGGAATGTGCCTTGGATTAAAACGGAACCTGGTCAAGTACGGAACATCACAATATGCGGTAGCTTGGTCCGGTTTGCCGTGATGACCCAGCGAGACGCTGCTATGCACTTAACGTATCCGCAGAAGATAAACCTCCTGTTGGACGAGGGCGACCATCGATCGTTGATGACTGCTTTTAGTGCTAATCTGTACTATCCAAATTACCCTGCCTTGCCAATTCAAGCCGTAGCATGGACCTAAGATTTACTGAGCTTCAGTAAAGTTAGAGTTCTCGAACTGAGAATTTAACAGGGACAGTTTCGTATCATAGATACAATCTCTGGGACCCTCATACTGAACCTGCCAATGGCACCATCGGTCGTATTTGATCCTGTCATGGCTCATTAATTGAAGTTCACTGCGTTGCGGGAAGCTCTGTGGAAATTCTAGAGAAACGAGTGTTTGGCATTAGAAGAGCTGGAAAGTTTTTCGGGAAGCCATTTTTGAACGAGGTACGCATTGAAATGTAATAATTTTGGGAAGGAGGTGGTCCAAATGATACAAATTTCTGCGTCTTCATTTCTGTCTGAATTCATTTTGCTCCTGATCAGTTGAGTGAGAACAATTTTAGAAGATTGGAAAAATGTTGAGAAACCTCGTTTAATTTTCTCTGAAATTTTTATCTCCTACCTACCTGGGAAAACATTTGAAACGCTATTCATCGCACTTGAAATGTGCTGTTGAGCTGCATGGTTTCATTGTTACTCGATAGTGAATGTATTTGCCAGAATGTTGCATGTTTTATGTTGACTTTTACATCTCAATAGTCTTTGCTGAGCGAAAAACTTTAATTTTCATGAAAATTATAAAAAATTTAAATCTTGCTGAAACTTTTTTCAATAATTTCTGTGATCGTAGAAAGCTGTGTGCAATGGCCTTGTCTTGGCAATTTCAATGGTTTTGTTATTATTTATAAAAATTGTTGACACACCTGTCAATTCCGGAAGTGAATTTTCCACAAAAAGTGTTATCTTGCGATGTCAAATTAATTTGGTCAGTTGAGCGTGTGTTGCCGTACTCTGGACGAACAATACAAGAATTATTTATTACGTGTTTTTAATTCTCCTCTACCGTTCGGAAGTAAAGACGGTAACTCCATTTGCTAACATCCACAAATTCATTTCTTGCCAAGATAAACTGCAGTTTGGTCTTCATGGAAGAATCATCTCATTAGGAATATCAAGAGGGTGCTGCTCTGTAGATATAGTATAAAAATACTCGAGTATATTATAATGTGTGCTTTTGCGAATATAAATGGGTGGGCAGCTGAAAACCCCTACGGGGTTTGGCTGTCCAGTGCGATCGATGTACTGTAGTATCTATAAAGTTTCAATGGGGAGACTATTATAATCTTGAATTGTAATTGTAACCATAATCGTATAATTTTTGATGTTCATATAATGTTGATGTTCATCTTACGTAGTAAATCGGAAAGCCTGATACTGATTAAATTATGTGACCTTCGGTGCGATGTAGTTCGAATAACTGAAGCGCTAGCAAACCTATGTTAGTACTTCTACTACTTTTGCGAATATATACATAGGTTTGGTTAAACAAATGTATAATTTTACATCCTACGCGTGCAGAAACTTTCCACTACTTCATCTTTGAGCTGATTCATCCCTACAAACTGCCGTGGAATCGAGTATGAGAGAGCAGATGTAGGGACTACTGAGAAGGCGCGCGTGTGTCTCCACGACGTTAGCCAATAAGAGAACGAGATTCATGTCCCGCCCTCGACTCACCAAACAGCACCGCGGTATACGTCATGGTACAATGGTATACGTGTTCAGCACTCAGCAACGTTGCCATCTACGCAAAATTTCTTGAGAATTTTAAAGAAGAGGATAAATGTTCTTAAATTCCCAAACCACATTATTTTATCGTTGGCTAAAAAAAGAAACAAATAAAATTTGATTGAGCACAGTTAATGAATCAAAGAAAATTCCTAGTTAATATTATGAAATTTATGTAGTCAGAAATTTTTTTCTTCCATCACAACCGTAATGTGTCCAGAGCAAACACGTATGTGAGCGCCCATCAATGAAACACTCGCATAATCGAGTAAGATGGGTATACTCTGATCAGTTTCTTCGTATTGTTTTCAAGAATTTTAATGTGCTGAACTAAGATGCCTATTGAGCTAAGAGTGAAAAAAATTCCATAGGTAAGTTTCGGCTGTGTTTATGATACGTACGACGTCTGTGGCTAAATTTTCTTCAGTTATTCACAAATAGATTGTCCGAAGGAATATGGTGTAAATAACCTCACCCGGTGAACTTTGTAGTCATTCATTGACTAGAATGTTAGTTCACGTTTCAGTATTATTATTTAACAACCTAATCTTGTATACATTAACATGAACTTCTTTTATTAAGATTTTATAAACAAAATGTCAATTTAAATCAAAATCTGATTACGTCCGTCTGCTTGTAAACAACACGACTCGTGCCAAGATCAGTCGTTCTGGTGGTACAGAATCTAGCAAAATGAAGTCCGAGATTTCGGACATGCGATCGGCGAGACAGCGAGACCCAGTTTACTCCTTTACGCAGACTTTCTCAAGCTCACTAGTTCAGCTGCTTCAGCAGTTCACAGCACGGTTCACAACTTCACAGGCACTGTCAGCCAGGCAGATCAGTTTTCAGTGAGCAAATACCGCTGGTCGTGGGAGGTGTCACGCCCGGAGCTGTAGCATATCTTGCCATAAATTTGAATTTTCGTTTTTCCTATCCACTTAATTCATAGTTACTAATTTCATAATATTTGACGTTATTTTAGTGTGCGTGTGATACAATAGTAAAAAAAGAGTGGTATGTTTAAAACTTTCACTTCCGCAGTCATGTGGTGCTCAGCGGGGGTCTCGAACCAAAGCCATTTGAAATAACTCCCGTATTGAATTGTGCTATTTTTATTTACCTAAAACCGGTTATCGGTAATTGCCAATAAGTCATCGTCAAGGCATAAAATTTTTAACAAAACATATTATTGGTGAAAGACCTCTATTTTACAGAATCACAGTGACTTGGTGTCGGTAGTTGTCAACTTTAAGATTGGTCTTAAGTATCTGACAATTGAACTTTAGTGGGTGTTTTACTCAAGTTTCGGAACGCTCAATGAGATGTCGGCCACGAGGGGCGTCTTGAGGCTACAAGAAATCGATCGAAAGCTTTTCTGCAACTTCGCCAAGTCTACGATAAGGTGGGATCATCATTATTTTTCAACTGATTAGATATTAAACACCTATCTACCATTTTGCAACTGGTTTTATTTGTGCGCTTCACAAAAATAATTATTTCATGAGAAATGACGAAATGTTTCTTCGCCAACACAAAATTAGGACGTTAATGAATGAAACTATTTTACTTATAAAGTTTGCGTTACCTATTACTTCATTAGCAGGTCAATACATCACTAGTGATGATTGACCTGTGTATATTATTATTCTGTGTATATCAGCACGTTTGTTGTTTGCTAGACCGTACTGGGTGCTTACGCTAAATTTTAATTTTATAGATCTATCTTCCTGATAATCACATTCACAGTTCAGTTCATGTTTCTACCTAGTTAGATTTTTAGAATGAATCTACGATTCATGTTAAAATAAGTATGAATTGCGTCAGGTAAATGACTTTGATTATAATGAACAGTATAGGTACTGAGTGTGATTATATGTACACTGCGCTCACAAGTTAAAAGTTGTAAAGATTTATTGTAAATTATTTCCACTGTAAGGCCTCTGGAGAATTATATTTTAAGACTGTTTGAAACAGATTCAATAAAATTTCAATCGAAGACCTTTCCCGTCTTGAACACCGCCGCACGGTAACCAAGAATTCTGGGAAATTATATTGCCCAGTTCTCGTCAGACCTGATTTATACATGAATATCCTCCTGTTACTGTGAGTGATAATTTTGAGAATACCGGCTTACTGTTGTAGACAACTTCTATATTTTAATTTCATTTACATAAGATTGGTAATAATCCGAGTTTAAACATGGCTGCAAATATACGCAGCTAAGGACGTCATTCAATTGAGTCGTGTGTTGAGGGAAAGTTGGTCAGGGATATCCTGCTGCTGCTACGCTGTGTGTATGGGGATGTAAAGTAAGTGCTCCTAGCTCGTGATTCTAACCATCAGATTCTTTGGTGTCCAAGATTTTTAACGCTAAATATCTAAGTCGTTACTGAAAACTTCCAATTTGCAATGTCTGTATCGAAATCCATCGGGTAAATGACCCCGAGTTGGATTTCTCGGAACTAAAGATTGTCTCTAGTGTGCCCTCAAGATCTAACAATGACAATGGTGAACCCGTTTTGCTGATCCCGCCATCTGCTTAGCTGTGACGTAGAGTCAGTGACAGGAGCTCACAGCTTATCTCGGGTCAAGTGGGCGTTATAGCAGGCAGCTCAAGTTTATACCAGTATCAGACAGCGTCTCAATTGTACGCTGGGATATGGGTAAGGTCACTACGCCAGTCTCGAATACAACTGTGAATTTATGTATTTGTAGAATGCACTAGTATCGACGGAAGTCACCATTAAGTTGACCAAAAATGGGATGCTCAATGCCGCTGCTAAGTTTTTATCTGGTTATTCAAACCAGCCTGCAGCGGGTGATGGCTTGTGAGGGCGAGAGCAACGAAATTCTACTTACTTGAAAAATCGTTCAATAAAATCAAAACAACTATGTACCAGGTGCTACTGTTACCCAAAATGCATTACATGTTCGCTTGCAATGCGTGCAAAGCAAAACCACTGCGAGAAAGTGAGTTCGCTGAATATTTGCAGTAAATTGGGATGTGGTATAGAAATCATTTATTTATTCGTTCATATAATCCTAAGTTCAGTTGGTTGATGTTTATTGTGATTCAAAACTGATGGAAAGTTTTTTAAAATTTTTCAGTCCACTTTGAATGCAGCTCATTCAAATAAGTTGGAGAGTTATAACTTCGTAAGCAGATACAGGTATATGAAAGAAAGTCTTGAAAATATTGAGTTTATTTTTAGTCCTTAACTGAACACTGTGTTTGAAAATCGAGTACTGTCTTAATTATAAATTGATAAAATTCATT
Organism: Platorchestia sp. MABIK; assembly: GCA_014220935.1. Classification (NCBI taxonomy): domain Eukaryota; kingdom Metazoa; phylum Arthropoda; class Malacostraca; order Amphipoda; family Talitridae; genus Platorchestia; species Platorchestia sp. MABIK. The sequence continues at coordinate 34,552 of JACJUY010003533.1, forward strand.
CAATGTCGTGCATTCTGTCACATATCCCCGCTGCAGTATAACATCAGGCAGCTGAACAGACGTTTGCTGGCCTTAATTTTTGCTGTACAGTTCAAACAGCTAAGTCGAGCGCCGCGTATCTTTCTGTGTCATGAACTGCTTGCCTCAAAAAGCCTCGTTTATAGGGCTTATTAACTTTTATTGGTCAAAGGAATAGTGAGAAAGCAAGAGAATCAAAGATTGTTGCTGACAATGTAACTGTGTCAGTACTCTAGAAGGCAAATGTGCTAACAAAAAGAATTTATGCTGCTATATCCGTTAGCAGTGCGTGAAAACGATTTCCCATGAATAAAATATAGAGTATTACCTACTTGCGTTTAGCTGAGCTTGGTCATGATTTTTAGCATCACTCACCTTGATGGTATGACCTTCATTGGTCTCTAATACCGTCGGTATCGGCTATTTATTTCTTTTGCTTCGTCATGTGCCTTGAGATGGTCGGTAGTGTCCGGCCATGAGAATGAAAACACAAAGACAAAAGGATGAAAAAATTGAAACTATTAACTTCAGGTTCTTTCTTTTAGTAGTGAAACTTGTCTTTTAATTAAGGCGAAGAAATCTTAGTACCTTTTCAAAAAATCATATTGACATTTTCATGATTGTTGATTTGACCTTTCGTGTTAATGAACCAATTAACTGCTTTGTGAATCCTAGATATTCTTGCCACATCAAATATGATTCATTACTGTTTCAAGTAAGTTTGAGAAGTACGTGTTCCATTTTTGTACTTATTGAAATGTTCTGTGCCACTGTGTGTGTATCCGAGCTATTGACGAATGAACGTCGCGCGTCTTTATTGTTATCTTTGTCGATGCGCGTGCTTTGATCTCTGAGAAGGATACTGCTGTATTTTGTACCTAAATAATGTCTACAGAGTTTATTGCATTTTTAGTCGTGTCATTTCTACTTCTAATTTCTTGCTATTTATTAGTTATTATTCCCTAGGCTGTTTCTTATTGAGAATAGTATAATATTGATGATAAACGTTCTTCAGTATAAGAGGTTTGTTCAGTTCGTGTTTTGAAGTGCTTAAATCGAATGTACTCTCAGGAGTACCCGCGGTAACCGCATGGGGTGTACGCCGTTTTCATTACGATTTTTTTAGAGATGATTTAGCCTGGTGGTCAAATTATAGTTGAGAAAAGTATAAGTTTGTTCTAATTGCATTTTTTCCGTATATCAGGCTCCTATTATTTTTCTTACATTTCTAATTGAATTTAAGATCAGCATTTTCTAAGTATTGAATCTGCTTGTGGTTCTTTTTAATGCTACCCGGTGCTTGAAGAGTCAAGAGTAAACTTTTAAAATGATTCTGAACATCTTCTTCTGCCAGATTTATTGTGTTTACGATCATGGTTTAGGTTCTTTATTTTTATCCTGGAATCTATCCCACACAAATTCTTGGAGGCGTTAAAGAATGGTCAGGAAAAATGAGAAAACACGAGAAGCTTCTAACCAAGGTCAGTTTTGTCGCCAGACCTTTCAAGCTCTGCGCCTCAACAATACCTTGAACATCGCATCAAGCTGGACAAACTCCAATTATAACTTCCCTTGTTTTGTTGACAAGAAACGGTAAACGGCTACTCGACTCGTTAAGGGAAAAAAGTGTTTGGCCCATCATTGTGATAGGGGCCTCTTTACTCGAACAACAGTTTTTTATTTTTGATTAATTTAATTTTAAGCCTCAACTTTGGGATAATATAAAATACTTTATTATGTGCACATACAGTGCGTATGAGTGTTATTTGGGGTTGTTTGTGTTGCGTTTAACACTATTTGCGTGACTGTCAGTATCGGAACGAAACAGTATGCAGCCCCTGAACGAATACCTGGAATATGGAAATACCTTAGTTTTTCTTTTTTGTTTGCAGTGTGTTCTGCCCTTAGAGAATCCCGTGAGTTTCACTTCGTTTGAAATGGCTTCTGGTCAATGTTTATTTAAAGGGTGCCACGGTGGAGTTTATAAATACTATTCATGACCTTGATTCTTTCCCACTATTTTGTTGTGGTATGTTTGTTTCCACCGAGTCTAAAAGTTTAGTAAGGTATGTAACGCTAATGTTCTTGGATGGTCGTGTTGAGTGGCATGGCTGATTGAAAGATTACTCGTACTTATGTTCGGCTCCCACCCTGCCTTTTTATTTGGAAAGATAGGGCCTTGTCGTAGTTGATATTCGTTGTCATCGTCATGGTCAAATTCAGTCGAAGGGCTCATCAGTAAATTAATATTAAATTCGAGACAAAAATCAGAGTGATTACCAATTTTTATACTAACATACTGTAAAAAATAAGCTACTACGTTTATCGTTACAAAATATCCTTTCGCTGGACACATCTCTAATGCTGAATGTATCTTACCTTGGAGTATCAATACAAGAATGTCTCGGTACAAATTTCTCCAACAATATACGCCAAGTTTTCCTTGATCTCTCAGGGCTGACCTCGCTGCTCCACAGCTAACTGCTGCTCCTCGCAGCTGCGGCAGATCTCTCTATTCTGTGTCAATCGCTTCTGTAGCTTTTCAATTTGTTCCTTTGTTTTTTCGGCTTTGCTGGTGTATACGTTTTATCATCCTATCAAGTTGTTCATAAGTTAGAATTTCGTTTTCTGTTAATCATTCAAACTCTTAGTTGTTCTATTTAACCTATATTTTCAGTTTCCAATATTGTTTTTTTTCCTTTATGGGGTTAAAATTGTGGTGTTCTAGAGGAAGATGTAAGGTCCCGAGCTGAAGGTTAGCGAGGCCTAGTTTTTCGTGGTATAGAATTTTTTTTGCTGTGTTTATGTTACGAAGCATCTTTTTCGGTTCACTGTTGTCCTTATTTTTAGGACCCACCACTGATCCGTTTTTTTTGTCTAACAACCTTCTTTCAATCTTGCCGTTTCAATGCTCAGGGTGTTGGAACACATCTTATGCATAAATCCCTTGTTCATTCATTTGCTTACTAACCGTGCTTTCCTCTGTGGCGGCTGGGAAAACTTTAACTGACTCATGATCTTATATTCGATGTGATCGAGGGAGTGACTTGCTCTTCATAGCAAATGAACTTTTCTACTGAGTGAATTTGCTGATGCAAAAAGTTCGAAACTTTTCTAACTTCTTTATAATTTGATAGATTTGTTTTAATTATTTCCATGTACCATTTATTAATTACATATATTAATTCCATTTATAGTAAGTAATCTGCTGCCTCAACTGAAGCTATAAATTGAATACTTTATGAAATTTGATTGAATTTGTTTGTCCTCTTTCTAACTTTAAACCATTGACCAATCGTCAAATTATCTTTACTGTAGTTAGAATTAGACCTCAAAGTCAAATATTTGTTATGTAACTGATGGTATTGTTGAAGACCGTAGGCAGTTCCTTCCTTGCACTCACCACCGCGTGTTGTGGCACTCGCATACTTGTACAAATTGGCTGAAGACAAAATACCGCTCGAAGGAACTCAATGAATATGCAGGTAACTCGTAACGCCAATGTTCTTTGCTTTATTTGATCGTTAATGCGGGGTAGAAGTATTCTCTTCAAGTTCGGAACGCGCATAAAATCTTTCGTTGGAGCAAAAGTAGAATTAGAGGGATAGAATTCCTTTCTTCTACCGATTCCTAATTTTTTCTATTAAAACAGATGTAGTGATATCGTGGACCGTTAGCTTCATTTTGTGCGTGTTGTGACTCAGGTTTGTGACGGGTGTTATGCTTTACGCTGAATGTGATGTAGTCACCTTGTATTCTTTCCTGCAACTTGCGCTATTGCAACGAGTGCTGCGTAACCGCATGATTACATCCACCCTATAATCCGCTTCTTGCGCAGTTGCGAATGACGCACTGCAAGTCGGCGCTCTGCAGCGACTGACTGCTTTTAAAACAACGATGACTCGCTGATCTCTAGGCTTGCTCGTTCTGGGAAAATCTTCGTACCGTCAATAAAGGACCAACTGCGCTTCGCGGCTTTTTTTTGTGTTGTATTAGATACCCGCCTGCGTCTCATTCGATTGAACTTCACACTATGGACTTTGGACCCAAGCATGCGTGTATTGAACAGCCAGCTTGTCTGCCGTGACCTTTGTGTGTGTTATAGGCTGTCCACGCCTACACGACTCAAGAGTATAAGTGCGATTTACATGGGGCTCCCACTGATCAATGATTAAGTGACTAACTAGGGTTTACCATTTGTCTAACTAGAGTCGCATCGCTCTTGTATTTGAATTGAAAATATTCAACAGAACATAGTACATTTTTCCATTGATGTAGGCTGAAAAGCAGAGTGGCGGTGACATTTGCTATATGAGAGTCTGGGAACAAATCCTTCAAAGTCCTGTTATTTGATCAACTTTGATGAGCGGTAAAGATCAATCACTCAGATTGAGGAAGTGAACCAACAAGTGCCTCGTAAGAGTAGGTTCTGCACATGCGGAGTTTATGTTTATTTGAAAGAGCCCGCTTTTTTTCTCGTAAATGTTACTGACATCAAAACTATCTTCCCCTTCGGGAAAAAATTTTTAATGGAATTTTTGAAGTTATGATTTCAATTACGTGCTAGCAATGAATTCAATCCCCTCTCTGGGGTACACAACTATTGTGTCTAAAGTAAAGAAATTAGCGCTGCCAGTTGAAAGATGGGAGATTTAGAGCTAGAAAAAAGGTTGGTCTCCCTTTTTTAAAGTTATTCTATTTTGTGACGACCGTCTTCCTCCTGTTCACTGCTGTCCTTCATTTTCAGCACTTATTACTTTATTTTCCAATTTTAGGTTCTTTCATAAACTTTTTCAACCTTAATGTTTTATGCGCAGGGTGTGACTTGACGTTGTGGGAGTAACCATTCACTTAATTCCATACAAAATGGTGCTTTCTTACTTCCTCTGTTAGGAGCACCTATACTGGGGTGAGGGGGTTAACCTAACTTATAGTCTACATCATTCTAAATTTCACATGTATTTTTTAAATACATACATGCTTTCTCAGCAGTTTTGTTCCGCATATATACTGTACACATTAGAATAGGTTTGGATCTTCTACCCAAGTTTTGGAGGCATAAGGAATCTCAGTCATAATTTTCTAAGATCTGGAAAAAGTTGCAACGAAGTGATAGAAAAGGCTGGCTTGATGTAAAATTCGAAGGTGTGTGTAATTTTTCGTCCTCATCTCTCATTTGACAATAAACTAGACAACGAGAATATCTTAAAGCGGGATGAACGGAGGCGTATTTTCTTTGCGCATTACACAGCGGGAATAAAGCCGCAAAGAATTACCGGATATGGTCGTGTAATTGTCATCAAATGTTAATGCATTGCAAGTGCGAGCGTGGCAGCGCACGCCTTACTGCGTCAGGACAAACAAGAAAATTTTATTGAGTGAACCCTCACAAACCGGCGGCTATTTGGTTGGACAGCTCAGCATTTCTTGTCCTTCAGATTTTTCCATTGATTTCATTGACAAAATCATGCCAAAAGACGGTCATTCATCTCATTTCTACATGGAGTCAGCAAATGCAGTCAGTTTCTCAGGTATTGCATGTACACCAAGTTTGTCGTTTTAATTTATACGTCCAGGGGATTATGTGTGTGTGTGCGTTTCAAGGTATTTAATTTTATTACCCAGTAGAGGCCAACGCGATGAAATAAGTGTTTAAATTTTATGTGGGCAAACAGTTTCGCCTAGTTCTCAATTCTGTTTGTCTCATTCACCTTCGTTATACGACCGGGAGTGGAGAGATCAATGAAGTCCCCTCAGGGGGATACAACTGTTGTATCTATGGGAATTAGCGCTCCCAGGGGGACTATGTGAGGGCCCGAGCTAAGGGTTAGGTAGGCTTCCTTTTTGTTGGAATAGAATAGGTTTTTGTTCTGTTACGGACCATCTTTTTTCGGTTCACTGCTGTCCTGTTTTTTCAACACCTACTACTTTCTTCTTGAACTTTGATCTTGTTTCATAAACTTCTTTCTCATCTTACTGTTTCTATGCCCTTTCTGCGTAGATTCCGCGTTCCCTAAACTCCATACTAAATGTTCCTTCCTCCTTCCTCTCTTTGGATTGCCTTTGTAGCGGATAGGGAGGCTTAAACTAACTAATAATCTAATCTAATCTAATACAAAGATCAATGAAGTTGGTGGGCGTGAGAATAAAGCTATTTCCTTGTATGACTTTATCCCATTGAATTGTAATATAATTTAAATACAACGGTCTCATGTGAACCGTACTTGATATCAACGTTTCTGGTATTTCCTGGAAATAATTGCTGGAGTGAATAAATGGAAGTATTCGCATGGATTTTATTCTGAAGATATCTTATTTAATCTTAGTTTCGTCCCTCTTTGCCGTAGTTTGAAAGCTTAGTTTGGCGAATAATTTAAAAAATCTGTTATGCCTGTTTCCTCAGCTTCAAGGCTCAATTTGTAACAATGGAGTATTCAGGATACAATCGAGTTGAGGCGAAAACTAAAATGCTTGCCTCTAAACTGGTACGTTTAATTTTTTGTGTTGCAGTCTTGCTAAAATGTGCTGCAAAATATATTTGTGCGTATAAATTAACGGAACTCTCGGGTCTGAATTTTTTACCATATTTTAGCATTACGCAGTCCAGTTTGTACGAGTTCAACTTTGTCAGGGAGTGAATGCTTCAAATGATACGCTGTGCGTGTTTGTGTAATTGGAGCCACTGGAGAGCTCATTGTGTGCAGCATCCGCCTTGGAGCTCAGCGCATTGAGGCCAGGCATTACACGTGAATGTTGCCTCGCTGACGCTGCATGCGGCACGAGCTGCCTTTGCTCAACAACGAGCGCGACATTGAGACGCGAATGTTATCCCTCTCGTCCTCTGTAATTATCGTATCAGTCGAGGGGAAGTGATTCTCAATGCATGATAGGTTGTTGCTAAATAAAATATAAATTACAACCTTCGTAAAGTATTAATCACAAAATAATGACTTACGTACCAATTAATTTGAAAAAAAAAATATTGGTAATTTTTTAGTGTTATCTTGTATTTGTCGCCCACTTAATTACAAGCAGTGCGTCAAAATGTTATTGAAATATCGTTATTATTTTCGACTACGGTATATGGAAATTACATGCAGGCACTAATGAATTGTATGCCTTCTCCCTAAGACTGCTCAACAATCAGCCCCTATGAACAGATGACCCTCCATTAGCCTAACTTTGCACCTTGACTGCACTCTAGTGACCCTTGCAAAACAAATGCCTAGGTCACTCTTGCAACTCCATTGTTCTAGACTGGCAAATCAGTGACACTGCATCCCTATTTACATCCCCGTTTACTTTCATTTTCTATATAGTTCTCATCTTCAGACACCCTCTTCAAATGTTTTGGTCAACGCATTTTCGATAAGAACATCCGGAGTTCTGTAAGACCTCGGGGTTTCATTCTTGAGTAACAATTTAAAATGGTGAACGAGACTCGATGCCTTCACTGTTATCCAATCCTACAGCGAGTACGTTGACAATCGTTTCCGCTGCTTGTTTTAAAATCTGTAAGCCTTTGAGTCGGTACCATACTAAGTTGCGTGAGTTTAACTGTAAGTTGTGCTTAAATCTTGCGAGCGGTGTGGTTTCCCTATTTTATTTGTCTTTTGTGATCGACGTGTCTTTCTTGCGATTTTCTACTTCAGTATCTCCAGTAGTTTGTTTCTCTTTCTCATTTTAAAGTAGCATTTACAAGTTACATAATCTTTTCCATCTAAGTATACCTCGGCACACGCGCACACAACGTGGAGTAGTATAATCTCATAGTTGATGTGTGCTCTGAACAAATACCTCCTCCGTTGCAGGAGCCGTCCACCAGTGCGTTACGTGCACCGCTATGTCCCCCTCCTCCAAAGCATCGGTACGGGGTCTGTCGCCCCTGGATCTGAAGCGCTGGCTTCCATCAGGTCGCCCTCTTCCTCCCGCAGACGCGTTCACGCCGCATTCGCTGTACCTCGAGAAGAGGAGGATGTCTTCGACCAGTCCAATGGGCCTGACCAGGTAACATTGATGCTTAGACAGTTCTGTGTTGATATCGATGAGGTACGTTTACCTCAAGATTTTGATTAACATCGATCCAAAATATGTTGGCTACGTTATAGGGTGTTTTGCTAGTGATTTCTGCACGTTGGTGTGATACTGCGAGTGTAGCAAGTTTAACCAATTTCGGATTGTTGAGCTACATAAATGTCTGAGTATCCCAAATTATTGGAAAGTGCTCCTACTCAGTCTAATGTTCTGCTCAGCTAGTGCACAGGATTGAATTTACTTAGTGAAAATTAGAGGATCCTAGAGAGTTTACACAGTACAGTTAATACTACTTCGCTGTTAGCAGTTAGTACGCAGAATTATAGTTGTATCGGGAACTGTCTGTAATATTAACAGAACAGCTCGAGCTCTTGCTCTAGATCTAGGACACTGCAGCTCATTAATTCCTATAGAAGTGCCTGATGATTAATGGGTGAGTTTTATTTGGCATTTTTCTATTAAAATATGAACGGTGAGAACTGCACGGGGATCTGATATGGTTAGTGCGCTTCGTGAATATCGATTGATGCTCTACGTTGGAAAACTCGTGCTTTAATCTTTCTTATGTTGTTGAACTTTGTGTGAAGATGCATTTGAAATGAGTACAAGTATTTCATAACCATTGTAGCTTTTCACTATGGTTCACAGCACTGTCTTAGCGCCATGCATTTACAAATAAACTCCATGCAAAAGCCTTGGTCCTAAAAGCTAAAATTAGTAGAGATGAGATAAAGCAGAGCTGTATCTCGATGACCATCGATATGGTGCATTGACTTTATGTTTCGTTTTGATAGCGGCCGTGTGATAGACTTGGTCACCTGAATAGCGGGCGCACACCTGTGGGCTAACTGGGTCAGCTTTTTAGTGCGCAGTTCCTGTTGACATTGGGCTTGTGAAAAAATACTTCTCGTAGAGACATACTTAAACAACTACGAGTACAGCAGCGTTTTTCTGAGTTTTTCTTTCCCATTGAAACTATAACTCAATTGCATTTCCATAATTTTCGACTTTGTTCATGAGCTTTTTAGATGAGGGTTTTGATAAAATTATACTTGGGCAGTTTTTATTGTTATTCATAGTTTATGAGATGCAAATATTTCTGTGTCTTCTTTGTAAATTGTAGTTACCCAAGCAAAATATTCTTGAGACAACAGAAATAATGGGTAGGTATAGATACAGTTAGCTCACGATAGAATTAGAGCTTCTGTAGTGTTGCCCATATTGTCCTCGATATGTTAACCTTTAACATGTCGAACACAGATTCCGGTTGAACTTCCATGTTTCAGTTTATTATCCATTATCAAGTCAATGGTAACAGCAAGCTCTTAAAATGCAATATTCATGAAAGTTTGGAGAGATTTCTTGATGATATGATTACCTATGTTGCGTAAATGTTCGATCGATTCATTGTTATCATCGTATCTGCTATCGTAATCGCACAAACCTTAATTGATTCTCAAGAATATCTTGTTGATCTAAAAATGCATTGAAGATTGCGCTTTGGTAAATGTTGGCATCTAAATTTGTATCCAGGAGTTTGACCTTATTTTCAAAGTCAGTCTTCTGAAGTTCTAATAAAAAATGTTAGCACTTTTATCTAATAAATCTAATCTAATCTAATCTAACTAATCTAATAAATGTTAGCATTTATCACTTCCTAAGAATAAATATCCTTTTGCAGCACAGGTGTGCTACAGAAATTAGAGTTTCAATAAGATTACCACAGGTGGGTGGCATGAAAATACAAGCTCGATTCTATAAATGAAAAAGTTAACTTTGAAACATTCTGGTAGCGTTGGACCCTGGGATAAAGAAGCTCTAAGGCAGTTCGCTGGGAGCATAGAAAGTTCAAAATTGCAAACTTGAGCTGAAAGGGGTAAAAGTGACTGCGCTTTGCTCTCAAGGACGTTGCGTGATCAAACTTTCTTTTGTATTACAAATATCTTAGGATCGTGAGATGTTTCATTGTATGATATTCAATTTAATCAGTAACTGCCCCACGTACCATAAATGACTCACTAAAAAAAAATGCTCTTAATGTTTATTTTTTTTTTAAGTTGCGCCCTGATGTGTTTTTAAGCTCACCGCCGAGTGGCAGTTCCATCCTTATTCTGATGTCGGTTACAATTTGATGCTAGGCCAGTCTAAAGAGTGGTTGTAATAACGGTAATATGAGTAAAAATTCTGATGATTAAGGGTTATATTAGGATTGTGTCCGTTTTAAGTATAAAATTAATTATCAGAGAAAAAGACTTTTTGGTTATTTCAATCTTACATGCAGTCATGTTATGTCATTACGCTGAGACATATTGACAAAAATGTTTTGCTTATGAATAACTCTGTGATCCATATTGTGTGTTCATGTTGTTTTTGGTCATAGTTACGTTGAGAAAGTTGTACTGAATAGGAATATTTATAATACGTTTAGAAACTGCATGGGAAATAAATATCACTGGATTTTGTTGGGGTGCGATTGCACTCCCCGCCTCGTATGCACTCCCCGCCTCGTATGCACTCCCCGCCTCGTATGGAGGAATTGGCTCACCTACCACAAAAATATACAAAAATCGAGACAATTAAAAAAAGAAAATTAAAACTTATTCACAATCATGCTATGAAGAACCTGTAAATAAGTAATTAGTGGTACTCGTCGAGTTGATGTGCATTCCCTTTACTTACACTCCGCGGTCAATTTATTTTGTCACTTCTTCCCTCTTCTTTGCTACATCTCTAACGATTGCCTTCATCTCTAACGATTCATAATCGGAGATGATAACGCTCTATATCTTCTAACGACATATATTCTACTTAACATACAATAGCAAAAATGACAATCGCATACAAAGGTATCAGCTCACTTTTTAACGCACATAAATCAAGCAACATCAAACTAGCAAAGAATGTTTATTAATTTACACGGTTAATCAATCTTGGCCTTGGAGTACAACAAAAATATACATTCCGAGTCAGTAGGACAATTAAAATACAGTAAATCTAATTCGCCTGGGACAAGTTGACACATGACTCAAACGCTGAAAATTTTTTTAACCTCGTCGTTTAATTTCACACATTTGGTGGCCCGCATTCTGAATTCTCGTTTATTTCAGTTTTGTATTCACCATCAGTTCATGTTGCGAAAGGTGAATCACTCTATTCTCAAATGTTGATCAATTGTAAAATTACATGGCGTTTAAGCCTACTCCAGGTGCTCGATGGCACTCGTATTATTGGTTGTTCGATATATTCCTCATTATTAACGCCTTTCGCCTTCATACAAAATAATAATACGCAGCTAAAAACTTTTACTGTCCGCTGAATATTCTCGTTGATATATGTTTTCATTTTTTAACTAGTCAAGTCATGTATTTTGAGTAATCAATTATAAACTCTATATTTACATCGTGGTGCCTTTCCTTACACCCTGCCCATATTTGATCTCTCCAATTTCGGCATCGCTCTCCTTGTCATTCTCCTGATAATGATAGTTCTGTCAACAAATTAGATGCTCCTGTTGATGCCCGAAAATAACCACGACCATTTTTATTAGCATTTTCAAAATGTCCCCTATATTTCTATATTTTTCACACCTAACTTGTTCCCTATGTTTGCATATCTTTCACACCTAACTTCAAATTATGTTAAAAGGCATAATACTGTTATTCAACACATCACAAATTAATTTTTAGATTCAACAAAGTTTCTTTAACTTGCTTTCCTAACTCAGATGCAGTGATCTGAGCACTGTTCGCACTCAACTTAAGATATTTAATTGATTTTGATTGTCACTTTTCGTCCTATAAGTAAGCTCTGCAGCGTTCTATCACCGCGTCGTGTCTGTGATTCGCGACGGTAAGAACGTTTTCCGTACATCTTGCCCGCACTAATTTTCTCCTGATTCCATCCTAAGAAGAACCGTCCACTGCTTGATGCGCTACTGTTTCTTATACCCTTTAGTGCCAATCACAAGATTTGGATTTGCTCAGCCTGTAGTGGTTTGTTCTGCTACTGCAGTGATTACCCTATTGCGAGGTCTGGGAATATTATAAATCCTTCGAATCGCACCGCCTGCTTTGAATGTCCCGCCTACGGACTTGGTCACGTCAACTTACGTGTGCCTTTTCTCATCTCTCACAAAACCCACTAAACCTTATATTCCACAAAAACGCTGCCGATTGGCTACCGTAAAGTACATCCTAGGGATGAATGATGTTTCTGTGTGCCTCTCGTAATGGCAACATCTGCCAACGAAGTCTGCCCATTAACAGTATTAGTTGACAGTACAAGTGTAAGCGTTGAAAGTTTGACTGGCAACTTTTTTTACCCACTTACTTTTTTGCGTCGTGCTTTTTAATTTTCAATAGGGATCGCAAAAATTCAGGATTCTAATAACTTATTTAATTTTCTCCTGACGTTGTGCGCAACCCCAACCCCATGAGCCTCGGAGGCTTTATAAGCCTCTGACATCTAAGGCATGTCGCTTTCGACCTCGAACCTTCCTAAAGTAAACTCCTCTAAAAACCGTCTCCGACTTTGACTCTCCGAAAAGTAATCACAACGACGGCACATTGGTGGCCAGTAGAAAAGACACACCCGTATCACATGACATCAAAATCTAAATGACATCAAATATTTCGTTAATTTCATGAAATTTTTTGTAAGTTCCATGACACGTAAAAGTTCATGACTTAAATCAGAGGATAATTACAGTTTTGAGAATCCATTTGCAATTTTTATCACTCGAATAATAATGGTAATAAATTGTTTTCGACGCACCTAGATTTTGCCAGCGCTGTCCCACAAAACCTCGCGCCCCGACGGCACGGTGACGTTGGCCTTCGATGAGACGGGCCCTGGTGCGGCACCGCCGCTGTCAGTGCACACCCTCCTGCACACCGCCGCCCACAACCACCCCCGCCAGCGCGCGCTCGCCGTCAAGAGGGACGGCACCTGGAGGTAGGTTCAGCTCCTGGTTGCCGTTCTCGACACCTCTGTACCACTGCAGCTGACGTTATAACTTGGACGCTTGCATTCCGGCATCCTTCGGACTGGTGTTCGGGAGCAGTGGTGGGCAGTGAGATGCGCCTCCATTTTAGATGATCTGTAACTTACTTCTGATCAGTAAGGAAAGATTGAATTTTGTCCTCGCGTGGCAACAATTGCATAGAGACACGTGCAAGCGATTTGAGATAAATTTCATATCGGGATCTGGAATCTATTTTACTTCAGGAGACAACAACTAATGTATCTATGGGAATTAACGCTTCCTGGGGGAAGATGTGAGGTCCTAAACTAAAGGTTGGGTACGCCTTCCCTTTATTTACGGGGAAAGAGTTTTTGCTTTGTAACGTGGCATCTTTTTTCGGTTCACTGTTTTGTTTTTCAGTGACATTTATCTAGTAACTAACTCGTGATCTTGTTTAATCTTGGATCTGTTCACTGCATAATTTAAACTTCATACTTCTTAGGTGACGTCTCCTTGAACGGTGAGTAGATATTTCAGAACTGCAAAAATATACTGCAAATGTAACAAATATCCAACTTGTTTCTTTTACTGTGAA